>PITA01006178.1:0-102757 GCA_004023965.1 Spilogale gracilis
CTATTAATTTCTTTTTTCCTGTCTGTCAGCCATACTTTCCCATCTTTTTGCATGCCTTGTTGAACAGTGGAGATTTTGAATATTATAATGTGGCGGCTCTGAACATCAGATTCTACCCCTTTGCTATGGTTTACTGTTACTGCTTGTTGTGGTTGCTGCTGTTTGTTTAGAAATGTTTCTGTACTAATTTTGACTATTCTTCATCATGAGTGGCCACCGAAGTCTTTTTTCTCTTATATTAGTCATCAACTAACAACTTTATGGATCAGCTGAGATTTTCATACATGACTATAACAGACAAACAAAATCTCCCAATCTTTGAAGATGGGCATTATGTATGTGTTGGAGCACATCCTCAATGCTCAGCCAAACAGTTTACAACTCTTACTTAGCTTCCACTTTCTGTATGAGAAGAGCCTTCAGGTCAGCCAGATGTAACAGCTTAGGGCCATCTCTGGCCTTTTCTGAGCTTCCTCCCCACTCTGGACATGCATGAGGCCTGCTAAATTCCTAGATATATGAGGGAGCTTCTCAAACCTTTATTCCCAGAAGATTCCATCATCCAGCTTTTCCTCCTAAGTGTTGTCTCTTGTTTATTCCAACTGTTATCCCTTGTGTCTGGTGGCAGCAGCAAATACATTAACTATTTTTTTTTTTAGAGAGAGCATGCATACATGTACACATGTGAGTGTGGGTGGGGAGGGACAGAGGGAGAGGGAGAGAGAGAATCTTAAGCAGGCTCCATGCCCAGTGCAGAACCTGACATAGGGCTTGATCTTACCACCCAGAGATCATAATCTGAGCTGAAATCAAGAGTTGGATGCTTAACCAACTGAGCTACCCAGGCACCCCAGCAAATGCATTTTCCTTTAGATGTTGATGAAAAATGCCCTCCAGGTAGGTGCCTAATGCCTGAGAGAATTCTGGGTTAGGTGAAATGAAAGCAAACACTTTGAGCTTAGTTGTTTAGGGAGCCACCCCATAGACCAAGGCAAAAAACCACAATTCTTTGAGTATAAGGTCCTGTTTTCTCCCTCCAGTACTAGGGGCCTATACTATAAATGTGGGCTGTTGTCTTGAAGGCCACTGCCAAGCTGGTAGCAAGAAATGGTGCAGAGTAGGTTGAAATGCCACACTCTCTTACGAGAATCAAGGATCTATAGCTTGATTAGATGTTCACTTGCTTGCTATAAACCCTTGATTTGTTTTCAGGTTCCGATAAAATTGATTCTGACAGTACATACCAGTTTATTCACTGCTTTTGTTGTGGAACAGATTTTTGGAATTCCCTCCTCCATCACTTTTGCTAACATTATTAACAGTGTTTTTTGATGAGCAGAAAAATTATATTAATTTTGCTTCAGTACAATTTTAGCTTTTACATTTGGATCTACAACTCAATTCACATTGATTTTGTGTATAGTGTGAGTTAGGGGGTTGAGGTTCACTTTTTCCACATAAATATCCAGTTATTCCAGCTCTGTTTGATGAATAGAATTTCCTTTTTTCCACTGAATTATCTCAGCACCTCTGTCAAAAATTGGTCATCTATTTTCTGGAGTCTCCCCTCTATTTGTCTATCCTTCAGTAAATACCAGAATTTCTTAATTTCCTGCATCTCAAAAATAAGACTCGAAATCAGATGACTTGTAAGCTCCCTAACTTTGTTATGCTTCTTCAAGATTGTTTTGGCTATCCTTGCTTTTCCATGTAAATTTTTAAAATCAATTTGTTCCTTTTTTTCCAAAACCATTGTTGAGATTTTGAGATTGGGATGTATTCTCTGAAGATCAGTTTGCTCATTTTCTCTTGAATCCGTTTTAACCAGACTTTTACCTACATCATCCCATCACAATAGTTGGTCACCAGTGTCCTTAAATTCAAGAGTTGATTCGTGGCCCTCATTCCCTTGTCACCTCCATAGACCTTATGATACAGAATCACAGAGCACCCTGCAACTGCTACACCCTGCCAGGTTTTAGCTTACTTATGTTACCATCTAACATATATATATATTCTATCTTTACTTGTTTGTTATCAGTCTCCCCAACTAGAATGTAAATTTCATGGTGGCAGGGTTTTTTGTTGTTGTTGTTGTTCACTGCTCTATCTCTAGGGCCTAGGATACTGTCAGGCACATAGTCGGCTCTTGACAAAAAATTGTAGAAAGAAGAGAAAAAGGGAATGGAAGAAAATGAGAAAGAGAGAGAGGGAGGGAGGGAGGAGGAAGGGAGAGAAGAATTAGGGCAGGTAGGTAGGGAGACAAGGTTTTTGTCCCCATAAATAATACTCTCTTCTGATCACTCCACTACCATTAGAGCCAAAATGCCTGGGAAGGCACTTCCAAAGAGAAAGGAGTCCGGGAAACTAGCACCCCCAAATTATGGGGAGGTGGGAATTTTCTGCATGGTCCTGAAGGAGAAGAAACTGAAACAACAGAACTGATCCACATCCCTGAATTCTGAAAGGCACAGGAATTGCAAAGGTCAACATGCAAGGCTATAACCCACACATTCTTGGGAAGTTCCTCTCACTGAGGGAAGAAAAGGGTGGAGCAGGTGGCCATTCATCAGGCCACAAGACTCTCGGCAGTCACTGGCCTTGCTGGGCTGTAACCCTGCTGTGGGGTGGGGGTGGACGGGTGGGGTGGGATCAGGGTACTCAGAGACTCACCTCTGTGATATCGAGCTGTGACCACTCCAGGAACCACAAAGAACACATCTCCAAGCAATTCCAGAAAACTATCTCGTACCTCAACTGGGGAGTTCTTGTTGGAGAAGTACTCATTAGCCACAAGGTATAAATACTGGCTGGGTATGCGCTGTAAAAAAACATGGTCACAGGAGACCCAAGTTAACAATAGCCAACATGTTGAGCATTTGCTTGGGTGGGCATGATTCTTGGGTCTTTATTTGCATTGTCTCATCTAATCCACACAGTGACCCTATGGTGCAAATATCAAAATTAGCCCCATTTCACAGATGTGGGAACTGAGGTTTGGAGAGAGTAAGTGGTTGTCCAAACTGGTACAACCACGATTCTTCCCCAAGTCTGTTTACAGCCAGACTGTGTTCTCCCAGTCCCAGGGCGTACACCTCTCTGAGGTGTTTCAGAAGCACCCATCTCTGACAACCAAGCGTAGGACTCTTCTGAGCATACACCTTTGTGACTACTACTGCGATCCTGCTGCTGGAAGCAGTGCAGCCTCCAGTCCTTTGCTGTTGGATTTGAATTGGTCTCTTGGAGTTCCCTCATCTATAAAAATGGGTTGTTTGGAGGATTACATGAGATACAGAGAAAGAAACGTGCTGGCCGCCACACAGCCTGTCTGCAGTTCTGTCTGTTCCCCCCTGAGACCCACTGCTAAATCCCTCAACAGGGCATTCTGTGCTTTCCTGACCCAGCACAGGGCTGCCTCCAGGCTTCCATCCCTCAAGTGCCCCAAGCAAAAATGTTGGCCAGTGCAGAGTAAATTTCATGAAGATTTAGAGTCTGCCACATGGCTGATGTTCTTGGCGACCTGGGGGTCTGGGAAATGCTGGGACAAGTCATGGCACCTCGACCGTCACCCTCTCACCAAATTTGGAATTTAGAGACAGTACAGAGCACACCAGGGAGCACTGCTCAGACACATTCAGAGGGTCCTCTGAAGGCTGAGTGTTTTTAATCAGGCCCAGAGCAATTCTAGGCTCTGGTGCAAGTGCCCCTGACTTGGACCATATGACCAGCAGATCCCTAGGTGCTCGAGGTATCCAAGGAGAGTGGAGATGCTTCGTGGAGCCTCCAATGAGCTCCAGCAGGACACTCACCATGCAGACCCCTGGGATTCTAGAGCAAGGCTCTGTTTTCTGCATCAGAGAACAACTTAAATCTTTGAAAAGTACTTCTTGCTCTGCCACTTAGGGGAGACTACAGACCCTTCTAGTCCTCCTACACCTTCCCACAAAGCCTACTTCCCACTCCTGGGACCTGGCTCAAGATACCTCCTCCTCTCTGCTCAAATGTTCCCCTTTTCTAAGGCCCAGATCAATGACTTCCTCCTCCATTAGGTCATTTCCAATCCAGCCTGAAAGGTCCCACTATCTGACTTATATTTTAAATATCTCTCAAACCTTAGTCCCAATTCTCATCACTGAACAGCCAAGAATCATCAAACATCCCTTCCAAGCCTTGGGGCCTGTGGTATCCCCTGTCTCGCCTCCAGTCTGACTCACTCTGTGTCTAGAAGGTTCTTTCCAAAATGGGAATGGAATCATGTCACTCTCCTGTTCCCAGCCCCTGGAATGAACTTCACATTCCTTTCAGAGCACATAAAAGCTGCAAGCATCCTTCTCAGGGACAGCCAACCCCAGCAGCTGACCTCACCACACTCCTCTGCTCCTAACTGGTCATGTTGGGGCCTCCAGCTCCCCTGGCCACTGCTCCTCTTCCTCCATGAGCCGGACAAACCTAATTCATTCTTCAAGGCCCTTGTCCCTGAGAGAGCCACCTGCTCCCTCCAGTGGGCACCAGAGGGCCTCGGACTTCCCTCTACTTTGGTTCATTAGACACTGTACCGAGGGCCTCCTCCTTCCATCCACCCCATGGTTGGCAGCTTCTGCAAGCATAAAGGGAGTGCCCACTTCTCACTGCTCCCCATGCGTAGGGAAGCACTGGGGCATGTGGGCTCTCAACAAACATCCATTCCATGAATAGGTGAAGGAAAGGAACCTGACACAGAGTTCATGCTGGAGAAACGTTTAAGGCAAGAAGGAGGGAAGAAGAAAAAGGAATCCATCCCTACATCTAGCGTTTAGCTTAAGACCTGATACTGATGTATCTATGCAGGGAGTCAATGAGTAAATGATTGAGTCATGGTCCTTGGTCTTGCTAGAACCTAATACAGCTAGTAAATATGGATCTTCAGTCCCGGGTGTGTTTCAGAATTTAGAACTTTTTGGACTGTACTTAAATAATTCAGGACCAGGGCTGCATGGTAATCCAGTACCAGGCCCTGGGGTGGGGGCACCTCAGCCCCTACGTTATCGTGTCCACAGAGAAGCACATGAAGAGTGGGACAAATTAAGATGAATGGGAACAATAAGGACCGGTGGCCGCATACCGGCTAGGGCAGGTGTGGCTGCCCAGTGGGCTGGTTTTCAGAGCTCCTTGGATTTGGAGACTGAATAAAGGACTGTGGGACCCTACTTAGCAAAGACTCACTGAATGAGTGAATGGGGAACGTCTACAGCCCCAGCCCCTTCTCCTGAGTGTGGCCTAAGGATGTTTGTTAAATAGATGACTGAAAAATCAGCTGCCCAAGCTCACTTACCAGGATTGTGTGTAGCAAGTGCAGGACGAGAGACTTGTTGGAGCCTCCGAGGATCTCAGGAAATTCCTTCTGTGGAGAGAAGTAGGGCATCCTCCGTGAGTACCTCAGGTCACCAGAAGGGAAAGCATTCTCTCTGAGGGCCAAAGTGCCTGCCTTCTAGAAGAGAAGCTGGGGCGAGCAGGAACCTATTCAGCCCCCAGGGGGCGGCATGTAGGAGCAGCCTCAGTGGGCTGAAGTTTCTTCTTCACATGTTTGCTAAAATGCAGCCATTCCCTGCCATACCTGTGGTCTCGTGGGACCCAAGTGGCTGTTCTGTGGAAAGACCATGTTATGAGCTGACATGCTCCTCCCACACTCCCATGTTGAAGCCCTAACCCCCACTACCTCGGAATGTGACCATGTGGAGATAGGGTTTGTCAGGAAGCGATTACATGAGAGGGAGGATGTTAGCTGGGCCCTCATCCAATCTGCATGGTGGCCTTATATGAAGAGGAAATTCTGACCCACCAGAGAGACTCCGGGATGTGCGCACACAGAGGGAAGACCATGTGAGGACACGGGAACAAAGTGGCCACGTGCAAGGCAAGGAGGGCGGCCCTGGAAGAAACCGGACTTGCTGACACCTTGATCTTGGATTTCCAGCCTCCAGAACTGTGAGAAATGAAGTTTCTGTTGTTTAAACCATCCTGTATTTTGTTACGGTAGCTCTGGCACACTGATAGAGGTTACGGCTTGGCTTTGACACCAAGTCCGAAGAGAGGCCAGGAAACCTCGAAGCTAGTGACTTACTCTTCTCTTCCTCAAGACCTTTGCAATCAGGGGCTCTGAGAAGCCAGCAGTCTGCTGACAGCCAGCGAGGTGGCAAGGCTGGGGGGTAAGAACCTAGGCTCTGCCTGGGACCTAGTATGAGCCATGGATAATTATTCGCCAACTGACACCTCCCTGGCCAGTACTACAGCTTAAAAACATGAGAGCGTAGAAGTACTCTTCACATGTCAAAGTGAATTTCCCTTTGACATTTTCTGTTGAAAATCTTGGGATAATAAATCACCAGAGTAAATATTTAAACATCTCTGTCTCCTGGCATCTGAGGGAACCCCCAGAGTCATTCAGTTTATCCACAAGTATATTTCAATTACTAAGAATCTCTTTATATGTTCAGGAGCCGAGATTTGTTTTTGGAGGATTACCCACGGTCTCCAATGGCCAGCAGTGGATATAATTACAAGGTCACATGAAATGAACAGCACCAAGCCAGGGCAGACCTGGGCACCAAATCTCATGGTGCCACTTGAATAATTCCAATATCTAACATTTACTGAGCACTTGCTATATGCCAGGCTTTTTGATGGGTACTTGCGCATCAGGTAGGAAGATCAGCCCTATTTATTTCACAGGTTAAAGGAATAAAGGTTCAGAGAGGTTGGGGAGTTCACTTAAGGTCACACAGCAGGTTAGCAGAGAACCCAACATTTAATGGCAGAGCCTAAGTACATGAAAAGAATTATACATCACTGTCTCCTCCCCAGCTGGGAGAATTTGGAAAGGAACTTTAGCCTTTCTTTTTTTTAAAAGATTTTATTTATTTGACAGACAGAAACACAGCTAGAGAGGGAACACAAGCAGGGGGAGTGAGAGAGGGAGAAGCAGGCTTCCCGCCGAGCAGGGAGCCCGATGTGGGACTCGATCCCGGGTCTCCAGGATCATGACCTGAGCTGAAGGCAGTCGCTTAACCAACTGAGCCACCAGGCGCCCCGAACTTTAGCCTTTCTGAGGGTAAGTTTCTTTAACTGAAAAACAGGACTAACAACGCTTTGCATTGGTTCACAAGCTGTTGCACCAGGGGCATACACTTGGCATGTGGAAGGCACTCGAGACTGGTCACCATGGTTACGGTGGTGGTGACTGTCATCAGGAGCATCTGCCTTCTTTCTGGCACAGACCCGGAAGCACTGAAGGGCCCTCCTTAAGCCACAGTCTATGATCCAGTTGCCTCATTTAAAACATGAGGAGAAAGATCCGCACTCCCACTTACCCCAAAACGTTGCTCTGGAGGTCAAATTCATCATGGCAGAATGTGCCTTTGACAGCCCAGGGAACTCAGGGTTCTGTCTCTAAATGGCACCACCTAGCCTTGAAGCTTGGCAAACCTCTATATTTCATGATCTCATCTCCCTCAGCTGAAAAGGAGGAGGTTGCTCTCTATAACTGAGCTATGGTGATTTTATGAATTTGAGCATTTCTTCCTTCAGAGGACAGATGAAAAGTTTATTTCAAATCAGGAGGGGCTTCTTACATGTCAGGGGCAAGGAATCATGGCTCTTTCTCAGCATTCAGCCTGAGTGGAAACAATCCCTCCTCAGAGAAGCCTTTCCTCTCTACCCCTTCTCCCTAAAGGCCCTCTCCTACCAGCTTATGTCCTTCGTATCACTTGCCTCTTCCTGAAAGCAGCTATTCAACTTGCACTTCACCTGCTCTTCCCACTCAGATGGCAGCTCACAGAAAGCTCGAGCCGGGTGACTTATCTGCTGTTGAGTGCTTGGTTTTTGCACGAGTGCAGGGCAGGAAGCAAACCTATTGAATGACTAAAGTGATTCAATAATTTGGCAACTTGGACTAGTCTCTGGAGTTCTCCTGGAAGTCAAAATGCTGGAACCGAGGCTGGACATGAAAATGTAAAGGCCTGAGATCTTCCAAACCTGCATGAGTTTCACCTTCGAAGTAGTAACCACACTAATTTGAAAAAATCATTTGTAATGTTTTGAACAGAGCCCAAATGGACCCCATATCCCCTTACTTTTTTAGAGTTGTTTCCTTCTCCCTACACCTTCTATGAGGAGCAGGACGGGCACCAGTTATGGCTGTCCCCAGTCCTCAGCTACCCTCTTCCAGCGAGGGGCATCTCCGCGTCCTTGGCTGCCGGGCTCCCTCACAGGGCTTGGCGTCATGGACGGGAGCGCTCAGCTTGGCAGCACGCAGCTGCGGAGGGAGCCACAGGGAGGACAGCTGGGATTCTTACCATGGGCAGCAGGAAGCCACACTCGTGGTTATTGACTCCGATGACAGAAGGAACTGGATTAAATGTTTTTTCAGCCAATAGGTCTAGAGGCTCATCAGGAAAGAAAAAACCATCAATCACTCGAGTGAAAGACTTGGTTTTCTGGAATAAGGGAGAAGAGAAAAATCAGCATCTGTTTCTGTTCAGAAAACCTGCTGTCCCCAGATCCCTAGCCCAGCAGAGCCAACCCACTCCAGCAGCGATCAAACTGCATTAAGAAAGGAGAAACAAGCCATCTCTGGCCCATCCCAAGGCCTGAGTGCTGCCTGGCCAGGCCTGCCACTTACGCGGGCAAAGGGGCTCAGCTTCCTGCCTTGGATTCCTCATCTGCTAAATGAGGATAACAATTACTATTTACCTAAAAAAGACAAGAGCCCACAACAGTGGTTCTCAAAGTACGGGTCCTGGACAGCAGCATCAGCATATCCGCTGGGAACTTATTAGAAACAAATTCTCAGGCCCCAGCCCAGGCCTACTGAATATGAAACTCTGGGGGTGCAGTCCAGCCAACTTGTTTTGACAAGCCCCCCAGGTGATCTGATACACGCTCAAGTCTGTGAAGCACTGGCCAGATGCCATGCACAGAGTGGTGACGCGGGGTGGGCCGGGGTGGGGGTGGAGGTGGCCAGGGGAGCGGGGGTGTCTTTGCCTTCCATCTGGCTGGATATTTCTTAGGTTTCAGGAAGCAATACCTGATTCTGTCCATGGTTTTTTTGGTCTCTGTTTGGGAGTAGGGGTGGAAGGGAGCACATGGAAAACCTTTTATACAACACTGGGTCAAGGACTTGCTAACCAGGTCCCACGTTCCAGCACAGCTCATGGCAGATCCCTTCTCCATATCAAATAACTACTTAACGAATGTTGGAATCTGACAGATAATGACCTCACTCATCCAAGGACCATCAGAAGCTCTGAAGACGGAAGGGACGTAAAAGCTCTTATGGTCTGATGAATCATCCAATGACTGAAATTTGTCAGCAGTCATCTAGATTCTGATTGCATACCTATAGAGGTGGGTGTCTCACTACCTTGTCTAGGAGTTGGCCTTTTGCAGACAACTGAGTTGTTAGAAAATTCTTGGTTATACCAAGCCAAAATGGCTTCCTAACAAACTCCTGCTCTTGGCATTGAATTAACTTCTGGCAGCCTGTGGAACAGGTGCGGTCCCTCTTCCCTGTGACTTAGAGACAATCTTTTTCTTTTCTTGGATCTTCTCCAAGCTAAGCAGTACCCCTGGCCCATCAGTTTCCCTAAATTACCTATCAGGGTGCTATATATTCTGTCCTGTGTTTCCAAAGCCATTACAATGAATCCTACCCTCCATCTTTCCAAAGTCCCGAATCAAAAATAAGTAAGAGAGTGGTGGGATTTGTCTTCCCTGCAGAGCCTTCTGCCCTTCCTCACCTTGTTGATGTCCAACAGCTCCTCGGGGGATTTGGCCCGCAGGCACCGCAGCAAGGCCCTGGAGTCTGTGGCGCTGCAACCACAGATGTGCGCGATCACCTGCAACTATTTCCAGGGAAGGACTGGGTCAGAGCACAGCCCTTGAAAGCCGCAAGAAAATGAGTCCTTGATCCCCAGGCTGGTCCTTCATGTATGAAGCCTGCTGCCCCTTCCAACCCCCACGTATGTGTAATGAGATGTATACCTTGAGGACAGGCTGGCCCTGGACCTCTTTCCACCTCTGCCTGACCCTCCGGCCATCTTTAGCAACCGCTGGGGGAGGGGTGTGGCAGGCTGCGGCTATATAACAGAGTCGAGCTTCCTGGTCATGGGGACACCAGTCTTATGACGTCAGCCTCATTGGCACGAGGCCCCGCTGAGCCCAGAAGCCCAACTCAGGAGCCCCGACAGTGAGGAGCAGCATTGCAGGCACGACTTAACTGTCCTGAGACCTGACTCAGTCTCAGCTTATCAGCTCTGCCCAGCCTCACTCCCATTGTAGCCTGGAAAACCCCAAACATCTTTATCTGTCTCCCACCAATTCCACTCATCCCCACCTCCTCTGGGATATCCTTTCATAAACTCCTTCCTCCTCTAATTTCCCATTACCTCAAGGAGTCCTACCTTCTCTTCCTAGACTTTTCCTAAACACTGTCTTGCTTAGTCATTGAACTTTTGTTGGGCACCCGTCCCTTGAAAGTGGAGGTCCCTAAGTGTCTAGGAGTCACAAAGACTCTGAGACTCCAATGAAAGCTACAAACTGTCTCCCTGGGAAAATGCACAAACATCCCAAATCGGCCTACAACTGCAGGAGCTCAAGGACCACCATCCAGACTTGTCCTGGACTCCCAGTTAAAAACCCTTGTCATAAAAAGATGGTGGTCTTCTCAAGTCAGCGTGGCTTGTCTCCAGGTATAAACCCACAGGTCCTACCATAGAGCTGGGGAGACAAGGGACACTCAATAAACGTGTGCTGAATGAAAAAGTGTGCGTCTAAGCAGAAAGCTGATGCAGTGTGTTCTCCAAATCAATATTTCCTGTGTATCGAGATTATGTTTGCAATATTATATCTCTAGGCTTCTGCTCTTGCTGTATGCTGCTATTTTCTATAAGGTGTTTAGGCAAATGTACCACCAAAATGCACAGTCCCCAGGAGATGGCTCCACAGCCCTGTGCTAATATTCATTGACTGAATCAGCTCATTTGTTAACTCATTCATTCGGCAAAGATCCATAGTCACCTACCAGACACTAAGCATTATGCTGGGACATGAAAGATACAACCTTGGTCTCCAGGTCCTCATTGCTTGGTAGAGCACTAAAGCAAGATGACAGATGACAAATCTGGGGCATATGTTTCACTGCCCCCTCACAATCTCATGCCAGGGAACATGCACCATCATAGTGTACTTTCCCACTTAACTGGAAAGAGCCTCAGACTCTTTCTTAACATAGTACTCTAGGTGGAATGGAGTAGTTACAGGAGATGAGTTGTATATAACGCAGGGGACTGAGTTATATATCCCACGCAAAAAAACAATGAATCAGATATAAGAACTATCACGTCTACATTCATGTACACACACACACACACACACACACACACACTTATTTGTGCACACCAGCAGTATTGTGCTGGAGATCTACTTCCTGAACCAGGCCTTTCATGCTGCAATAAAGTTCACCTAGGCCAGCATCGGATTCTTTGGCCGTGGTCAGTAAGGACAGCCAAGCACAGGGTCTATCAATACCTGCCCACGTTCTCCCTTGACCAAGCAGAGGAAGCTAGAGAGTTGGTCACAATATACCTACATCTTTATTCCTCTCATCCTCCGAGGCCCTCAGGAAAGGGATGATGGCCACCCCACTCTCCATGATGGCTTTGTGGAATAAGCCATTGGCCATGGGGGACAGAATCTGGAAAGAGAACACAGAAGACCAGGAAAAGTTATGCAGGGGACTCCCCATCAATCACACACACCACCCATCCTTCTTTAAAGAAATAGTCTCAGGAAGTCTCTGAAAGTTCTACACATACAGGAAAAAAAATATCCCTGGTTTGGGAATTCAAGGACGAGCCACGGAGGCTTGGGCAAGTTATTTAACCTCTCTGAGCCCCAGGCTCCTCAGGAACTTTGAGGTCAAACATTCTGGCATGTGAGTGCTAGCTCCTTCACTTCCTGGCTAGAGAACCTCAGGCAAGTTGCTTTATATATTTCTGAGTATCAATTTATTCCCTATAAAACTGGAAGGAAAAATGGAACTCATCTCACAGAATTGTTGTGCAGAACAGAAGTAAGGAATACAGAAAGCTTTGCATGATGACTGGTCAAATACTATACACTCAGGAAATGGTGACCATTATTGTGGATGTAAAAGTTGATTTACTCTAATTCACCTTATTGAGTTATCTTGAAGACAGAAGAATAGCTTATAAATTGTCAAGTGCCATATAGCAGAAGCTCTCTAAACCCACTTCCACGTTAACTGCCTACTGTGATTAACCTGTTAGCTGAGGCCCAGGAGGTGCCGAGCACTCGGAACCAGTGGGCTGTTTTCTAGCACCACACACAGTTCTAATTCCTCCGGTTTCTGGCCAAGACTCAGGTGCACTTGCTCCCAAATTTGCTTCTGTCAGTTATACTTGCTATTATGACTTCATTGATGAAATATCGTGGGAACCAATGAAGTGTGCATGTAGAAAGAAAACAAAATTATGTTTGGGGAAAGAAACTTTGATGAAAGCAAGTAGTTGGAAAATACTGCCATCAGATTAATTTGGTGTGAACAAGGTAAGAGTATAAGATATGGAGGGAGGAAGTGGAAGATTCTATGAGCACGCTGCATACACAGACTACAATGCAGGGGCCTCAAGTTCATGCTCACTGTAAAGAAGCTAAAGCAGCTGTTAGGGGCGCCTGGGTGGCTCAGTTGGTTAAGCGACTGCCTTCGGCTCAGGTCATGATCCTGGAGAGCCAGGATCGAGCCCCACATAGGGCTCCCTGCTCGGCGGGAAGCCTGCTTCTCCCTCTCTCACTCCCCTTGCTTGTGTTCCCTCTCTGGCTGTGTTTCTCTCTGTCAAATAAATAAAATCTTAAAAAAAATTTTTTTTAAAGCAGCTGTTAGAGGACAATGAATCCAGGGGGAGAGGGCTATGCCCAGAGCCCACAGTGGATCTTGGGCCAACAGACTGACCCTGAAAAGATATGGCACTGTATCAAACCATTGGTGGAGAAATGCACACTTTATGTTGGAAGTTGAGATAAGACATTACACGCATCTTTTGTTGCTTTACGTATTAGCTTAATTTTTCTAATAAATGAGTAATTACTTGTCCTGGTAATTAGATACCAGGGCTTTGACCCTATAAATAGTAAGGGGTTTTCTTTAGACTGTGACTCACAAGGTGATCTTGGGCAGTTCATTTAAACTCTTCCTGATGACAGCTCTTATCCACAAAAGCAAACTGGGCCCCAAACTCATGATGGGAAGTTTGAGGGAGACAAAGTGTCCATTCAACATGAAAGCACCAATCAGCTACAAGTGATTTATGGTCCTCATTTTTGTAACCTCCCCCACCGATGTTCATTCAAGCTCCCCCAAAGAGAAGAACTTACAAGGCTGGAAACACTTATGGCTCCTGCTGACTCGCCAAAGAGGGTCACAGAGCGGGGGTCCCCACCGAAGAACTCAATGTTCTCCTGGACCCAGGTTAAGGCAGCCATCTGGTCCAGCAAGGCCCAGTTCCCCGGAGCATGCTGGTCCCCTGTGCTGGGACAAGAGGCAAGGTAAGAATACTCAGTGGATGGCAATCTGCTTCCTGAAGCCCAGGAGTTCGAGGTGGAGGCTGAGGGAGGGTGTCACGGCACCGCCACTCTGGCTGGTGGTAAAAGGCAGGAGGCGGGAGGTGCAAGGCAGTAGAGAAAACTGTGCTTTGTTCTCATCCTGCTGGGACTTGGTTTCATTTTTGTTTTGTTTTTTTTGACAATCCAGTGAAAGTTACATACCCCAGGAAAATGTACAATCTTGTAAGTGCAATTTGAGGGTATTCATAGGCTCTCCTGAATCCAAGGATTCTAGAAAGTTCCTGTTCCCAAGAGTTGGTCTGCACCAGGGAGCTAGACATCTTGGGCACAGAGGTTCCAGGGAATAACTACATAGAAAAATACCTAGATCAAAATATCCATGTGGTCTACACCGTATGTGAGTAGCCCTGGGGTCACATTTTACACCCCTCTATCCCCCAGCCCCTTCATGGCTCCTCCTGCTGGTTCCCCACGCCTGTCCATGACCCTCACCTCCTCCCTCCCACCACCCCCATGTCTGGTCAGGAGTCAAGCCCTGCTGATCTCACCTCCAGCCTTTCACACAGGTTTCCATTCCTCCATTTCCATTTATCTACACTCACAATCTGAGCACTTACGATCTGGGTGACTTGGGGCCTGTCACTTAAACTGCTTCCCTTCAATGTTCTCAGGTCTAAAACACGGCTACTGGTGGCACCTGTGTCACATGTGGTTACGAAGACTGAAGGTGCGGGCCCACAGCAGGCGCTGTGTATGTGTTCGTGGTCACTATTCACTCCCACCGCACTTTGTCCCCACAGCCAGCCTCAACACTGTGCAGTAGCTTCCCGACCAGACTCCTGTCCAGCCCCCACCTGCTCTGGAGTGACCATCCTGATTTGCTGCTCTGAGAAGGGCATGGCTGGGTCCCTCAGCCCCCGTGCACGGCCTGGCCTTCGAGGCCTTTCCACACCCCTCTCCTGCCACATCCCCATCTACCTGCCTACTAGAACCCAGATCTTATGAAGAACTTTGGAACTCTTTCTGCCAGAGGAGTCCCCATGTACGGCTGAAAGTGTAATCGCTCTGGCTCCTCTCAGCCCCGCCTGTCCCCACAGCAACCCCCAGAGCCCCAGCCCAGTGCCACGGACCCCAAGCACAGCTTGTAAATATCGTTCCCAGCCTCTGTGCAAGTCTACTTCTTTCCAACTTCCCAGCTTTTGCTTGGGTAGCTCCTTAGCTGAGTATACCCTTTCCCAGCCTCTCCTCTCAAACCCAATCTCATCTTAGGAGGTGCGATTCCAATGCCGCCTCTCTCGTGATGCTGCTGTGATTCCTCGCAGCTCCCTCCCATGTGTACTGGCCTCCCGCCTGGCACCCTCAGGGCCTTAATCACATCCTGCCTGATGGCATGGATTTTTGTGTGCCTGTGTCATCTCCCCTACAACACTGAGAGGCTCCACAGGATAGGATCATGCTGGGCTCACTGCCACCTTCCCCAAATACCTGCTGGTGGCCTCTCACTGCCCCCTGGCCAGGGCTTAGGGTCTGCTATGCTCTAAGTAGGATAATGGAAGTGGTCAAGCTCTGCTCTGTGAGCCCTGGGAAGTTGCTTCCCTTCTCTGTGCCTCCACTTTTCAACTGTAGAATGGGGATGACGTCAATACGTTTCTTGTAGGATTACTCTGGGGACAAGCCGAAATGAAGTATGGCAAGGATGCGGCACTGCGTGGCTCACAGTGAGTGCCTGATGCACAGTGGCTCTTACCGTGGAAAGGGAACGCAGCATGATGGAGTGATCCTCCCAGGAGAGCATCTGAGGAGACTGGATGTGAGGCCCTACAACCACTCACCCACCTTGCCTCCTCAAATTCCAGGGCACACCTCGGGGCTACACTCCTCCACCTCCCCGCGGCTGAGCCCTGCCAATGATATATGAACAAGAGTGACGAGCGCCTGGAAACCTCCAGGCTGAGCCAGAAAGAACTCCCTTGCAGGATCTCGGCTGTTTGTCCATCTGCCCATCAAATGCAAAGGGACCTGAAGGAGGGCAGCACCACGAGATGGAAGGACCCCAGTCCCTGATGGACCACATGGGAAACCGTCTGTCAGTCAAGATCACTCAGCTGGACCTTACTTGAGTGAGAAAGAGATTTGTTTTGTTTGAAGCCACCAAGACTTGGGGGCTTATCTGTTACAGCTGCAAAAATGACCTAACTATGGGTCACATTTGTTCAACATCACTGAAGTGTCATTGCTCCTTAGGCGGCTGGGCACCGAATCCCCTGTGGCTACCACACAGCTGTGCTTTAGGGATCTGAGGACTCCGTCACGTGGGGACACTCACTTGAAGAAACCAAATATTCCTAGCCGATACTGGGTCGTCACAATCAGCACGTCCTCGTAGGCAGCCAGGGCGGACCCGTCAAAGATGGAGGCTGAGCCAGTCTCGAAGGCGCCCCCAGGGAGCCACACCATGACCTGCAGAAGGGAGAAGACCTCTCCAGTCAACCTGCCAGGCACTCACATCCCCTCCCCATGCATTTTGGGACCTTCTTTCTTTAGGGAAATATAAGCATCTCACTTTCCTTTCTAAGAAGCATCAGAGGTTTTGTCTTTTGAAGAAGGCCCAGGGGTAAGCTTGTGGGTTCTGGCACCGGAGTGCCTGTGTTGGATTCCCAGCTCTGCCACGGATGAGCTGTGTGACGTTGGGCAGATTACTTAACCTCTCTGAGGCTCATTTTTCTCATCTGTAAGCTGTGAAGAATGAAAGTATCTCACTGATGGGTTATCATGAGATTTAAACAAGATCCTGCATCTGAAGTTCTTAGAATAATTTAAAGTGCTCAGAAATATTAACTAAGTATCACTGAACTTGTGACCCACAGAGGAAGATGGAAATCACTGTAAGCCATGTAGGAGAACAAAACCACTTAAGCTGTTTTAACTTAACCTCTTTCCAGTACCTACAGAGAGAAGAGAAGCAAGGAGGGATGACAGGGAAAATAAATGTGAAAACTTTACTCTATTGATTTAAAAAATTGGGACTGGGGAACATAAAACATTCACATGGTACTATCAAGATTGATACACTTATTAATAAATCCTTTCCATTTTCTCTTTTTAAAAAAGATTTGTTTATTCATTTGAGAGAGAGAGAGTGCACAGGTGGGAAGGGGCAGATGGAGACAGGGTCTTAAACAGACTCCACAGTGAGCACGGGACCCGACCTCATGACCCTGAGATCACAACCTGAGCAGAAACCAAGAGTCCGATGCTTCACTAACTATGCCACCCGGGTGCCCTGCCCTTCTCTTTTTCAGAGTCATATTAGGGACTACAATTCTTGGAGCAGGAAAAGAGAATAAACCACTGAGGAAAAAGAAGGACCAGACAAAGCTCTGGCCACTTACTGTGTGTACAACGTGGAAAGAGCCACTTAGGCCATCCCTGTGCCTCATCTTCTTAATCTGTACAATGGGTACAATAATCCTTACTCTCAGGTTACTGTGAGGATTAAATGAGATAATGTACTGTGCCTGGCACATAGTCAGCGCTCAATTATATTGTTAGGCTCCAATAGAGGAAGTCTCCTCCCATTGCTCGGGCAAAGGGGAGAGGGGTAAGAGGAGGGTGTGGCTAAAAATCAGTATCTTTCCCACTCACTTATACAGAGATATTTTACATTATTAAGTGAAATACTTAATATTATTACCTCCCCTCACTGCATACAGAAGAATTGGAGGATGAAATTAACCTCTTTAAAAAAGTATTTCCCAAACAAACAAGCAAATAGAAAATCAGGGTCCTTTTAAGCAGTGTCTTTCTAAATATTTACAGACCATTAAATACTCAACAGAGGGGAAAAACAAAACAAAATAAAAATCAAAGTTCAAGTCACTGCCAACAAAGAAGCAATCAGAAAGGAAGAGAAAGTGAATCTGTCATTAAATGACTTTTTAAGAGTTATTGATGCGTCAACTGATTACATTTCCCTTTTACCCATTGGGGGGTAGGCTTGATTCTAGACACGCAGCCGCTCTGCCTGGGTCCCTGGGCAAGCACCCGCTAGCTGGAGCCCTGAGCGCAGCAGCAGACTTACCGGGAGCTCGGAGCCGGTGTCCGCATGGGCTGGCGCATAGATATTAACATATAGGCAGTCTTCGGACACTTCCAATTTGGGGTAATGCACCTTGAGAAAGTGTTGATCTGAGAGCAGCCACTCTGAGTTCTGGAGGCACCTTGAGGGAAGGAAGGAGAAATCCTCAGAGTTGCTATCAGCAAACTTGCCTGGAAGGGATCAGGTCTTGTGACAGCGAAGAGGACTAGTGGCCTCCCGTGTCTGAGTGGAAGAGGCACATGGGGGCTATTGGTACAAGGTCTGATCATCCCCCCAGCCCCCGCCATGGTGGCACAGAGAAACACACTATAATTCTTTTTAATCTTTTTGGGTAGGAAAGCACGTTGTGCAGAATAATTGTATTATTAACTTCCAGCACCCACCCATGCCTACAGCCACTACCACAATTCAGACGTGCGCACACCAAGATTCAACGTGGCTCCACAATTCCCTGAACTAGAGGGCAAGACACTGGGTTACACATCAAGGGCTTTGCTCTAGCAGCTCCCTTTTCTGCCCCAGAGGAACAAAAGGACATTTCTAGGCCTTTCCACCAGGAAATCAATGGAGGCAGATATGCAGGGAGATTCTGTATCTAAGTCTTTGTTCCAGCTGGTCCCTATGCCCAGACTGCTCTCTGCTTGTATCTGTTTGCTCCTGTTCTTCCTTTCTTTCAGATTCAGTACAAGTGCTACCTCCTCCAAGAAGCCCTCCGAGATTTCTCCAGTTAGACCACAGCTCTTTAGAAATACCTATATATGTTGTGTTCTTTCCTTGAAGTTCTCCTAGGCTTGCACATGAGCGTTACCATGTTCCCCCACTCAAATGAGAGCAACTAAAAGCTGTTTTGGTCACCTTGGTACCTCACAGTCCCTAGCACTGAGGCTATGACACAGTAAGATCAAGTGAGACCAAGATATGATTCCTAACATTCTCAGTGTCCATTACTGTTAATTTTTTTAATAGAAGAGTGTACAGCTTAGGCAGTGGGAAACCATCACTGCAAATTTACCTCTAGCAAGTGCTTATGCCTTTTTGCCCCTTTGTATATATTGTTTATGATAAATCAAGGCCTCACTGGTTTCATCAAAGCCATCCCTGACTTCCTTGAAAGGTTAGGCTAGGTGCTTCCTTCTCAGCATCCTTTTCTGATCCCTTAAAAGTTGCCCTTGTCACTTTATATTTTAATCATTGTTATTATTTATGCCCCCTAACACCCCCACCAACCTATAAGTTCCTTCAGGGCAGCTGTGACCAGCCCACCATGTTTCCCCCAGGACCCTACAGAAAGACAGTTACTGAGCTGATTCTCAATGGGTATTAGCTGAATGAATATATGAAGCAAGGAACAGATGAGTTTCAGCTTAGTGTCCTCGGTCCCTGGGCCCCATGGAGTCTTCTTCTGTAGCTTAGGATGCTTCCTGGCACCAGGGTACTCCTTCTTCCTGGGACCCCAAGGCCAAGAACCAAGAACCAAGTGTGGCCCAACCTGAGGGCTTGAAGGAATCTGAGTGTCAGAAGATTCCTGGGGATTTTCAAGTCTCACCTTCCATCCTATGCTCAAGTCATCATGATTCACCCACCTCAGCTTGAACATCTGCAGTGACGGGGGGCTCCTGACCCAGGACACATGAATCTATTTATTCCACAGGTGTTTGTGGATTTCCATGCATCGGGCATAGAGCACTAGAGCCGAGATCCCTCTTGGGTTATTCTTCACCCCAAAGCCCCCAGCCAGTCTGGACCTTGGAGACTAAGCCTGGGTGGGGTGTGATATGGAAACACCTAGACCAAGACTCAGTAAGTCTGTCATGGTGGTTCCCAAATCTGATCGGTCCTCAAATCGCTAGACACCTTTCAGTGAAACCAGTTTCCTGGGCCGAGCTCTGGAGATTCTGATCCAGGAAGTCCAAGAAGGGAGCCCAAGGAATCCACATGCTCTGAACACCACCGCCAGTGGTCCCACTGATCAGCCAGCTGGGGTCCCATGGGATTACTAAAGCCCTTGTCCACTTCCACAACCTTCCTCCTCCACCTCCTTGGTGCCCCCACCTTTCCCAGAGAGCTGCATGACCTTTATTTCCCTTCAGTGCTCCGCCCCCACACCCAGGTCACATTCCACCATGGGACTGAGACTGCTCTTACAATTTAGGGTAGGACGTGGCATCTCGGAAGTCATTCCAGGGCAAGGCAGGCTTTGGTTTCTTAAATCGCAGGGGTCCTAGAGGGGGCACAGCATAGGGGATCCCGAGGAACACGTTCACAGGCATGGTGCTTCCCAGCACAGTAGCTTGCTTCCCCCGGACCCACCCCAGCCTGGTGCTCCTCACTGGTGCATCCGTGGCTGGCCCTGAGGGAACACATAGGGGGGAATCAGGAGTGGCTGGGTACAGAACTTGAGCGAGCCCAACTAGGAGCTCCCCTCAGTGGGGGTACTCTTTCTTGGCCCAGAGGCTGCACAAGAGGAAGTATCTTAAGGAAGGAAGTCAATAAGCCCCTGTCTAAGGCTTCTTTCAAGATTGTCTTAGAAACCGCCTGCATCAGAGCACTGACTTCTTTTCTCCTAAGAGCACAGCCCCAAGCCACAAAATTTGCCCCGGTCACCTTGGGACCAGGAAACTCTCCCTTCCACAGCATAGATTTCCCTTACTCTCCAACTGATAGACGCCAGGCTCTGCAGATCCTAGGATCCCACAAAGTCATCTGGCCCCAGGTCATTTTCATACCTATCTGCACACCTGCTGCCCTGTCTGTGCATTTCCTAACCAACTACTAGCTTTTTGATTTTTCTTAAAATTAAATTTAAATGAACTTGAAAAACCCTTCCCAGGGAACTCCTAAGCAGTAACATCTATGGAATTGTGCTTTTTGATGAGTTAGGTCTATGTTTTTGAATACAAATGAAAAATAAATATACATAAAGGAAAATAAAAAGTTCTCATAGGGATGCCACCTGAATCAGCTCCTCTGCACCCAGGGATATGAGGCTGACATTTTGGGTACCTGGGAGTGCAAGCTTCTCAGTTTCCACATAGAACATGGAGTGTTGAGAAGTTCACTGCCCAGCTGTTTACTGAGCAGGACTCAGGTGTCCCGGTGCTACCTGTTGTAACGTCATTTAAATAGAGCAAGTCCTGTCTAGGCAGGCGCTAGTACAAAGCACAGCCTCCGTCCTATGCTGCTCCCCAGCGCCTGGGACAGAGGGCTCTTCAAGGAGACTTGGGGGAGGGGGTGTGTGGCTTTCAGTAACACCAGGACATCGGTCAGGGGCCCCAAGGCTACTACACAGCCTTTTATGAGCCTCAGACCTCCGAGAAATAGGTTTGTTTGCACTAGTGGAAAATCCTCTATGATAAGGAAATCTCCCTACCCCATCTTCTGAGGGCCCTCCTCTCCCACGGGGTGTCTCACCCTTGGTGGCAGCTGCAAGGACCCAAACAGCCCAGATCAGGGTCTGGCGCCGGTGCCCGCACTCCCCGCTCATCCGGCTGGCCTGCCTGAGCACCTGCACCTCCACGGCCGCAGCTGGCCTCAGAGAGATTCGGTCAAGGTCAAGAAAGGGTTTCCTGTGAACAGCCGACACAGGACACCAGGCTGGTGAAGAGAGGCCGCAGACCAAGATTCTTGGAAAAATTGGCCAAGCAAGATTTTCCTGTTCTGATTTACATAAGGAGAAGCTGATGATTAACTTGTAAGCTGGGGAAGGGTAATGTGGCAGGCTCTGGGCATGTGGGATGGAACAGATACAAGGGACATTGGGCATCAGGGAAGGCAAAGACCTTAACTCTAGTCTGCAGGGGCCAGGAAGGCAGCAAACAAGCAGTGAATGAAGCTGGCCAAGAGAGCTCCATAGGATGCGGTGGGGACACAGTACATGCCCTCTCTTAAAGGCGCAGTGACTTCTCAACTCCAACTAACATTTGGCTATGACAATGTAGGTACACAAAACCAGAAGTCAGTCATCTCTCTCGATTTTTATATGTGGCTTCAGTTTTTAAATATCATGATACGAGTCCAGTACAGTATTTCTACTGGCCTGAGTTACATCTGCAGTCCTGATCTATACCCAGCATCCCCGTGTAAATATGAGGAGACAAGTCCAAAGAGTTGGAGTTCCTATTTGAAGTTCTGTTGGAGCCTGTCATTAGCATTCAGGTGGGTCACTGAAGATCTGGCTCGGGACCCAGGAGCATCACCGTCCTGTTCCCAGCAGGGTCCACAATTCCCTCAGGGTAAAGGCCCCAGGATGGGGCTTCCCAAATGCTTGGGGTTAGGTGGGTGGAATTGGAATTATCTGGGGTACTTGTTGAAATTCTATCCTTCCACTCAGCCTCCCTGGAGATCTGGGGGCAGGACTTGAACATCAATGGTGGGGTTTTGGAAGCATCAATCTAATGCACAGGTCTCGCAGAGGAGTCACCTCCTGAGAGAGGCAGGCTTGCCACGAGCAGGTATTATGTGCCTGCTGGATACAGTACTCTACACAACAGGTAGGGAAAGGCTTCCTCAAGATCAGAGCAACGGGCTGTGGGGGCATATTTTGCTAAAGGCAGGTGCTCTATAAATCTCTGCAGATTAGAAGTCCTCCAGTAATATCTTTCTTCCCAGCTCCAGGCCCCTTTCTGATGTGCAACTGACCACACCAGGAATTATGGAAATAGGACTTGGGTGGAGCCCTTTTTGAAGGTTTGATTCTTAAGTCAGCAAAAATCACTTATGGTTCAAATGGAACCCTGACATTGACCCCTGAAATCCAGTGAACAGCAGTGGACAGCAGTCCCTAGGTATGATGATGAGGAGTGAGGAAGAAAGGGACTGCCTGTGTCAGACATCTAGATGTTCAGACTGCCCATCTTTGAGGTGACCCCAAATCCCAGGAGATGAATGTGAGATGGGGTGGGAATTTCTAAAATGTTCCCAGCATGTCCTGCAGACTTTACTGTGTAAGTTAAACACTGAGTATATCAAAATCCCAGCACATGTGTTTAGACATGTTGGTTGCTGCTAGGTTCAAGTACTTAGAGCTTTTCAGACATCAAAGCCCTTAGTTTGGGTCTGGGCCATAGAGGAGGTGGTCAATGGTTGCTAGATTGCAATCTGACCCTACCTTTGAGACCCACCCACACACGGTGCTTTAAAATGCAGGTCGTCAGAACAAAGGCAACTTGTTTTCCTGCTGTTCCCAGCAGGCCCTTCCTGGCATGGCTGTCCTAAGTAGCTGCATTCTCTTGCCCATGGCCTTGAGACCATTTACAGAGACCCTGGTTCTATCTTGCACAAATCCTTTCTTTCTTCTGGGCCTCAGCGTTTCCATCTTCTGGTGACATGTGTGCAGACATTTTAGGGTTATAAATTCCAGAGACCCAAGCATGAATGAGGTTTCCAGACTGCCTATGGGGCCAGAAGAACCCAGAGCAGGGTGGAGAAGTAGACAAGTTTCCGAGAAGAGGAAGAAGGTTGTCGGCAGGACCAGGAAGTGGCTCTGAAGGCACAAGTTTGCCAGCTCAGAGTAGCATTTCCCTGGTTCCTGCTGAGGAAGGTCTGCCATACCCATTCTGTCTACAACCTTGAGACTCAAACTATCTCCCTGTTCTGGCCCTCCTTAGTTGTCACCAGAAAGAGCCTCCCTGGCCTGTAATTCTATCCTGGTGTTTCCCCAAACTCAGCCATGGACCTGGTAGCTTCACAGTTTGTAGCATTCCCACTCCTAACTTGATTATCAGTTTACTTGAAATTCTTCTTTAGATCAACCTTTAAAAAACCTGTTGATTATCAAGAAATTTTTATATACCTAACGCAAGGGAGATGGTGCTTTGAAAAGAGTAAGCCAGGCTATTTTGCATTTCTATACTGTGAAATCATCCCCCACCTCTAGCATCAGTTATAGTAAAGCTGTGGGGTATGGTGTAGAGGACCCCAAAATAGGACAGAGTGGTGGATCTGGCCCTCTTGCACCATGGATCTTGGGAAGAAAAAGGGAACAGTGGTGGGGAAAACAGGGAGTGATACAAGGTGACCTTAATCTCCCTCTTAGACTGAAGTCCCAAAGGGGGAGGTGTGTTAGGGGAGCTGAAGGCAGCTTTGGTTCTCCAGGAGACTGCCAGAGGGGTGCCCCAAATCCCTAATCCAGCCTGTGGCAGCCACAACCAAGCAAAAGAGGTTGGGCCAAGAGAGATGATGCTTTCTCTCAGGTGATGCTCCTGCTTATGCTGGACCAGCTAATCCTTGGAAGGGCCTCAAATATGGCCTCGAAGGGAACTCAGAAGTAATTGAGACTATGGTTGGCAGGGAGGAGGTCAGGGGACCCACAGAGGTGCTTCCCAGGCTTGAGGGCAAACTGGAAGCACAACCTGACCTGGGTAGAGCACAGTGCTGAGTGCTGGTCAGAGCCGCGAGTCTCTAAGGAAGAATCTAGGGGCTTTGACCAAGACAACAGGGTATAGATCACGAGCTCACGAGAATTTATTATCTGCCCAGGAACTCGGTGCACAGGGAAGTTACTATAGATAGCCCAACAATGCCAGGCCCTCTGCAAGTGGGTCTAAGCCACCTCTACCCATCTACCAGTGTGCTCATATAAGCTTCCCCCAATTCATGCATCCAGACGTCATCTTGGAGAGGATGGGAAGCAAATCTGAGGAGGCTATGCATTTATTTGAAAAAGCTTATGTGACATAAAGAGACTGTTTAAATTATTGAATGGGACTGAGTTTATCAGATAGAACTCCATGTAAATATCTACCATGAAATATGGGGTTGGGGTAGGGTGGGGAAACTGTTCTCTCTTGGTTTAAAAGAAAAATTAAGTAGTATAGATACATATAAGAAACAAGCTATGGCCCAACTGGGTCTCTTTTCTACAAACCCAGCACTGAAGGAGAACACTAGAGGGTGTGACTTCCTAACTGCGTATCTTGTATTTGCTCTTCTTCACTCTTCAAGCCACCTCTGCTTATCTCACGGTCCCCCAATAGACAGAGCAGGCCCACTGGGAAATTGACATGGCAGGAAATAATGATACTAGCTTTCATTTACTGAATGTCTCGTAGGTATCACAGTCTGGGCTAAACCTTTTGCAGCCATTACCATATGTAATGCCATTATTCCCATTTTGCAGAGGAGGAAACTCTGTAAGGTAAGATGAATCATCAGATATCACAGGGCTGAGGAGTCGGCACAGCCAGGATTTGAGCCCAGACTTCCTCCTCTAAGCTGCAGCCTTAGCCCTTTAGGGAAGAGGCCTGGAAATGAGGAGCAACAGGAAAGTCAGGGAGCATGGGTTGACTTCTGCAGTTATTGGACCACTGAAGATCATCTAATCTTCTAGGAAGCTGAACCACCTGGTATCATCTCCTTGGAGCTTGCTGTTCCCAGCAGACCAGTGGCCTGGAGGGCCCCCGAGACAAGAGCTGTGATGAGCTCTCTCTGTTCTCCTAGACCGCTCTGCTGAAACCCTGAGGGAGAAACCAGAATGGGAGAGGACCTCAGTCTGAGGCCTGGCTTTGGCTTAGAACATAAGCTAATCTACCCTGCTGCCAGTGGCCTCAGGGTGGAGACTGGCCTCAGTCAACAAAGGGAGGGTGCTCTGGGGCTGGACTCAGACTACCAGGCACTATACATCTCACTCTAGGGGCCTGGAGCTGGGCACCCTAAAGCTTCTTCCTCATGGCCTTTCTTCAAATGCACCTCACCCTGCTATTTCAAACACTTCAGCAGGATGTTTCAGATCTTTTCCCATCTGGCTCTGTCCTGCAATTCCATATGGGATGTCTCACTGCACCCCATCAGTGTGCCCACATCACTGTACTCCCATCATTATATTCCCATCACTGTACTCCCATCCCCACACCATATCCCTGCAACCTCATCATCACACCACCATCATCTCTGCCTATCAGCATGGGTCCCTCACAGCAACCTCATCGCTCCACTCCTATAACCATACCCATCACTGCATACCCAACTGCTTCCAGTCTTTTTGTTAATTACATTTTCCTCTCCTGGAATGTCTTGCCTTGACTTCTTCACTTGGTAAAATCCTACTGGTTTTTCAAGATCCCACAGAAATACCATCTCCTCCATGCAGACCTCCTTATTCTCAAGTGCTAGAATCATTTTCTCCTTTCTTCCTGTGCACTTTGTTGATGTTTCTATTATACCATTTACAATGCTCCATCCTAGTTCAATGGCTGGTTTAGCTACAAATGATGATGATGGCGATGACCACGTTGATATCGCTCATCTCTTGATCACACAACCTCAGCCCACTTCTGCTTTAAATCATAGTTGCAGTGGACGGTTCTGTGCCGGCTCAGCCTCACCTTACACTGACAGCCCGTCACCTGATGCATGGGTGGGCCACGTGTCTTTCTATTTTCTGCCCAGGGCCTTCACCCCATCACAAATATCCCCTCTGTCTTCGTTTAAGTGGGACTGGAATTAGAGTAACCCAGGAGTAATCCTCAAGAAAGGGAGCATGAGGCTGGGGGGATTAACACTCCAGCCTCTGGAGGCATTCTGTGTGCTGTTCAAGAGGCAGAGGGTTCTAGAAAAACTGGGCTCTCATTGCTCACAGTAGCAGTCTCAGGAATACACCTTTTCTTGTCTTTTCTCCCTCCCCTCCCTACCCCAAGCTCTGCTCTCAGGGAACCAAACTGAGTCAGTGGGCACCAGAAGGAGACCTTGAAAGCAGACCACCATGGGATTCTGTGACTGGATCACTCAGTATTCAGACAGCATCATGTGACACAGACTCTCAGGGGTAGGCTAGGGATGCAGTCCAGCGGGAAGGGCACCAGTGAGGTATGCCTTAACCCCAGCCTATTGAAGGTATAGGGGTGATGGTGATTACAAGGGTTGTGGTATTGGCGGGATTTCATTAAGTGCTTCAGAAGCCTTGAAAAAAAGAATGACAGGGTCCGTTCAATCAGCTATCAACACATGTGAAAATTAGAGGGCTTCCTGGCAGGTTTTAATAGATGACTTTACCTCCTTGAGCCAGAGTGAGACCATGCTAAAGATGAGACCCAAGATTTAACCATAAGAGTGAGAGAGCTGCAAAGGAGGTTGATTGTATAGCTGTGGAAGAGCTCCTTGCTTAAGTCAGCCCCCAGGTAAGATGACTGGGACCCAGAGACATGGGATGGAGACATGTGAATGGATGTGTTTGAGAACGATGAACACTCGATGCTCCTAAATTCTCCAAACTAGCATAACCTGCCTTCTCCTTCTTACTAGAAGACATCAGACTTGATTTGTGTTTTATGCTTCCATGAAAATACTTTTCCTCATCAAGATCACCCTATTTTATGCATTACCCCAGTCAATCACGAGAGCCAGGTTTCTGCCTAGCTGGAGCAAGGGAAGATAGTTCCTTCTCCAGGAGGAAATGGCTTTCTCACTGAATTAATTGCACATCATGGCCAATACGTCCTGGTAGCAACTAAGAAAAACATGTGTGGGAGTGAATCCTGAGGGCGGTGGATCTGAGGGTGAGGTAGAAGGTAAGATTGGGTAGGAGAGAATTTATTAACACAAGAGCACATTCTCATGACTCAGGATTTATTGTCCTGAAAGAATGCCTCGAGCTGCTCTAAGATGCCGTAGGGATGGCTGCTTGTAGCTCGAACACGATGACAGCCTACAGTGAATGAGATGGCCCTGCTAGAATTGCCATGGCTGGGTACTGATAAAGAGATCAGAAGGTTCAGGATGTGGGTCTATTAGAATGAGTTTATTTCCTATAATGAAGGAATTCATAACCTTATACATCAATACACTGGTGATGTTTACTAGGAGTGCCCACAGGCTCTCCTAGGGTAGAGAGGGACACACCAGTGTAGAGGGCACCTGCATCTTTGAGAAGCCCAATGGTGACAATTCTTGATAAGTCACTGTTGATGGTAGGCAATGCTACCATGAAAATGGGCTTCGTTCAGATTCAGTCAACGTGAAGGAATCAGGAATAGCAGAAGCCACATAGTGCTACTTAAGCACCAGGGGTAATGTAGAAATAACTACCTCAATGGGCGGCAAAGACAGAGGGGCAACCAGGGTGCCTTGTCCCACTGAGATCTGTGACAGTGACCAACAGACCACAGTATTCCTAGAAGTAACACAGGTGGGCAGCCAACTTGAATATTGCTTCACTTGTAAAACCAGAAAAAGTCAAGAACTGGTGAGGAGGATTTTCATGTCAGCCATACAATGAAAAATCACAAGGCCTTACTAGATAAAACCACTTTTCAAACATATTAAGCATATCGATCAGAAGATGCTGGGTCCTCTTAAAGAAGAACTATGCAATATCACTACAAATGTGTGTGTGTGTGTGTGTGTGTGTGTGTGTGTGTGTGTGTGTGAGAAATCATCATTCCCTCAATCCTTCCCTAAAGGAATTTGTAGCCAGGACACATCTCATCATGGGAAATTCCATATGCATGCTCATTTGGTGCCCATGATCTAGCATTTCTTCTCAACCAGCACACAGTAATACTCCAGGAGATGATTCTCAAAGAGTGTGTAATTCTCTGCTGCAGTTAGCAAGGACTTACTCCAGAGGTCCAGAGACCTAGATCATGATTCTCCCACTGGAGTTTGCCATACATTCCTCACTGCATCTTTTCCCATCCCTGACATCTCCAATATCATAAGGCCTGCCAGATCCTATCATTCAGATAGCAGGGATGATTGGTCCATAGGTGCCATTTCCTCTCCAGACCCCACTCAAAGCTGGCAGGCTTTCACGTCCTCCGGTATTTGGGCCAGCTAAATACTATGTACAAATACCCTTATCAATTAGTGATTTAGGGGTCACATTTTCTTTTAAGATTTTATTTATTTATTTGACAGATAGAAACACAGCCAGAGAGGGAACACAAGCAGAGGGACTGAAAGAAGGAGAAGCAGGCTTCCCGCCAAGCGGGAAGCCCGATGTGGGGCTTGATCCTGGGTCTCTGGGATCATGACCTGAGCCGAAAGCAGTCGCTTAACCAACTGAGCCACCCAGGCTCCCGAGGGGTCACATTTCAAAGGTCATGATGTATAAGACTGGGCAAAAGGATATGACATTGAATGGAGGTTTCATCCCCCTCATAACCTGCACGAAGCAGGGTTGATAGAAAGAAAGAATGGAATGTTAAAGCCGTAAATTAAGTTACTAACAGGTAAATCACATTGATCAGGTGGACTAATGTGGTTTTAATACATTTAAATGATCAACCAGTAGGGCCTGTTGCCCCATATGCCAGATTGGCGACTCTTGTCCAGACACCCAACACTGTAAAGTTATGGAAGTGATGGGGGGCAGCCATTGCTCTGGGTCTCACCAAGAATCAATGTGCTATGCCGCTGAGAACACCAAGCTCCATCATGCTTGAGAAAGGTGTCATCTACTAGAACTTGCAATGGGATGTCCCACTGGGATGGGCAAGTTAGTTCACACCCTTGGGTGAAGGGGTGAGGGAGAACTACTCAATCTCCACTGGGATCTTATTGTCCTGATGCAAGCCAGACCTATTGAAAAGCACTAGTCCTGCAGTAGAACATACACCACTAAAAAGGGAAAGGGTGGGAGTCGTGATCTGACATATCCTGTCCCCTGTCCATCTCCTCATGCCTGGAAGTGCTGCCTCCTCCAGGCAACATGTATGGTACACACAGCCAGGTGAAGTGAGCAAGTTCTGTTTTCCACTGGTACCATCACTTGGCCACCATCTTTGTTTTCTCCATTGGTCTGGAAGAACACACATAAAAGCCCCTACTAAATTCACCCCAACAAGCCTTCAATGATAGCCAACAAAACATTTCCTTACGCAACACTGAAATGTCTCTCATAAGAAAAGGTGTCTTGGGGTGCCTGAGTGGCTCAGTCAGTTGAGCATCTGGCCCTTGATTTCCGTTGTGATCTCAGGGTCATGAGATTAAGCCCTGCCTCAGGCTTTGCACTCAGTGGGGAGTCTGCTTGAGTTTCTCTCTCCTTTTCCCTAAGCCCCTCCCCCATCTCACATGTGTACGCACACTCTTTTTTAAATAAATAAATAAATAAAGCTTTAAAAAAAGAAAAAGAAAAAAGAAAAGTTGTCTCTAAGATAGGATGACCTTGGACATTATTACTGCTTCCCAAGGAGGCACCTGTGCTATCATCCAAATAGAATTTTGTGTGTGCATCATCAGGTGTGTCTGCTAATGTATCATCTTTACAAAAGCACATGAGGACACAAGTGAGTGCCTTGAATGACTGACCCCCAGTCTAGGGGACTTAATAAACCAGTAGTTTGGATGAGTCATGGGCTCATGGTGAAAAAAAAATGGTACTTATTTTTGGAATTATCTTGATCTGTGTTTTCTCTTGCATGTGCTTCTATTGTTGCTGTGGTATTGCTGTTGCCTCCAGTTCTGCCAGTTAGACACCAAATGAACAGCTTCACTGCTAGTGAAACCCTTTGTTGACCACTCAGGGCCCATTGATGAAGAGGGGTGTTGTAAGAGTGTAAGAGCCCATCATGAGGGCTGGAATATTAGAGGGGGGTCACTGAGAAAATTTGACCACCAGTTGACCCAGGAACTGGACCTGGGCAATCGGGAGGCTCCTCACTCCCTCCCTTGCCCTTCAAATGCACACTCTGCCCACCATTCCCACAGTGGGAGCCATTTTAAAGGACAGAGCCTTGAGCGAGTCGGGTGTGAGACCATCTAGATGGTATATATAACTGAATCTAGTTAAGGCCTAGGTGTAAACTTGTAAGATTCTGGTGAGGGGCTGTTGAGACCTACTCATTTTGCTGGTGCCTAACACAAGCCTTGTAAGTAAGTTCCCTTGTTTATTAATAAACCTGTCACTCCGCCCACCCCCCCAATCTGGAGTGGTTTACTTTTTCTTTGGTCTTCCCTCGCCTTGCCTGTACAAGAGCCAGCTTGCCAACCAACATCAACGAGACCTAACAGACATGCACAGCATGCTGTATTCAACAGCAGAATAAACATTCTTCTCCAGGGCACATGGAACATTCCCCAAGGCATATCATATGTTAGACCACAAAACAAGTCCCAACAGAGTTTTAAGAGTTTGAAATCATATGAAGTATCTTCTCCTACCACAGTGGAATGAAAGCAGAAATCAATGACAACAGGAAATTCAGAAAATTCACAAATACGTGAAATTTAAACAAGACGCCCAGACAACCAACAGGTCAAAGAAGAAATCACAAGGGAATTAAAAATACTTTGAGATGTTGTATGAAAGTATATAGTTGTGGCTTAAACAAAATACCTTGAAGTGAATGAAATCAAGGCACAACATAGCAGAGCTGATGAGGTGCTGTGAAAGCAATGCTGTAAAGACCTACATTAAAAAAAGAAGAAAGATCTCAAATAATTAATTAAAACTTCCACTTTAAGGGACTTGATAATGAAGAGCAGACTCATTCCAAAGCAAATGAAAGTGAGGATGCAACAAATACAAGAGTGTAAATAAAACAGAGAATAGAAAAACAAGAGAATCAATGAAACCAAAAGCTGGTTCTTTGAAAAGAGTAACAAAATTGAAAACAAAACAAAACTTTTTTCTAGATTGAACAAAACAAAAAGAGAAAAGATTCAGAATACTAAGGTCAGTAATGAAATTTAGACCATTAGTGCCAACTTTATGGAACGTTTATCAGGCTGAAAGGAAATGATAAATCAACTATAATGCAAATGTATCATGGGGCTCTGAGACATGCGGAAGTAAAATCTACGACACTCGGGAGGAGGGGAAAAGGGGATTATATCATATTAAGTTTCTTATATTAGGTAGCCCAGATACTCAATAGCAGAGACCAAAAAAAAGAGAATCATAGAAAGTACTCAATCTAAAAGAAAATAGAAAAGAAGAGACAACAAAGAGGACAAAAGAGGTGCCTCAGTCAGTTAAGTGTCTAACTCTTGGTTTCAGCTCAGGTCATGATCTCAGAGTCATGAGATGGAGTTTTGCGTTAAGCCCCACATAGGACTCTGCGCTGGGCATGAAGCCTGCTTCAGATTCTCTTCTTCTTGCCCTCTCAAAACAAAATAAAACAACACACTAAAACTACAAAAGAACTGGTGGAAATAAATACAAAACTCATAGCCAGATGATAGATTTTAGCCTACCCATTTTGGTAAATACATTTAATAAAAATGGATTAAATGCTACAAATTAAGACAGAGATTTTCAGTGAGTTCAGTATAGTAGATTTTAAGGTAAGAAATATTACCAGAGACCAACAGGAGCATTTTTTAATGACAAAAAGAAAATACAGTGATCAGAAAGATAAAACAATCCTAATTGTGATGCACCTAACAATGAGCCTCAAGATATATGAAGAAAAAAATTGAACCATAAGAAGAAGTGGAAAATGGTTATAATCATGGTTAGAAATTTTAATACAGTTATCTCCATATAACTAATAGGATAAGGAGGGAAAAAAATCAGTAAAGATAGAGACTTGGGCAACAGTATTAATAATCATTTTGATCTAGTTGACATATGCTAGACTAACAACTATAGATTATACATTATTTCCAATGCATGTGACATTTACTAACAGAGACCATATGCTGGGCCCTAAAGCAAGTTTGAATAAATTGCAAAATATTAAAATAAGGAAAATAAGTATATTCTCTGATATATGCACAATGCAGAAGTGATAGAAAAATTACAGACACTTGGAAATCAAGCAACACGCTTCCATGTAACAAGGTAAATTTGACACTGGAGTTCAAGGATTGGTGGATTTTTAGATATCATAAGTAGATTGACATCATCTGTGTAAGCATGCTCACTCACGTGAGACTGCTATCGATCCGTTGCCCCTCAGAAGTCTGTTTATTGAAATGAATTTGTCCCTGATGGCTGATTTTCAAAAGAGAGCAGATAATGATGATTTGTGATTTTCAAAAGCACATTCACTGAAGCAAGTTGTTATTGATCAATTGAACAAGTTTAAAATCAGTTCTGGTGGCTACTTGTTACGATGGCTATGGAACAATTGGTCTGTTATTAAGTGTGTGAAAACACGTTTATTTTTAATATGAAAAATCAATCTTTTCTACTACCAAAAATTAGAAAATAAAATTATAACATAAAAATATCACATATTAAGTCACATATTTAATAAAAGATTTGAAAGACCTCTGGCTTAAAACTACAAAATGATGCTAAGATGAATACATAAATAAATGGGGAGATAAACCATGTTCATGGATTCAAGGACTCAGTATTATTAAGACGTCATTTCAATCCAAGTTGATCTATAGAGTGAATTCAATCCAAACATAACTCTGGTAGGCTTTTCTGGGGGGTGGTGCAATAAACTGAAAAGCTGATTCTAAAATGTAAAACCTTGAAAAAGTTTGGAGGACTTACACTACCAGACATCAAAAGTGACTTAACCCCTGCCTCATCATACACAGAAATTAATTTAGGATACATCAAAATCTAAATATTAAAATATAGGAGAACATTTTAATAATATTAGAATAGGCAAAGGTTTCTGAGTCAGGCATTAATTAGGAAAACAAAAAAATCAATAAGCTGGACTTTATTAAAATTTAAAACTTCTTCTTGTTGAGAGACACTACTAAGAAAGCAAAAAGATGAGACACAGACTGAGTGAAAACATTCAAAATACATATATCTGACAAAGGAGTCATATCTAGAAAAAATAAGAATTCCCATACAGCTACACTAAAAAGACAAAGAACCTAATTTAAAATGGACAAGAAATGAGTTATGGACAAAATGGATGAACAAGGTCAAAAGGTACAAACTTCCAGTTATAAAATAAGTACTAGGGATGTAATGTACAGCATGGTGATTGTAGTTAACCACACATATTGCATTTTCAAAGAGGCTAGTGGTAAATTTTAAAAGTTCTCATCACGAGAAAAAAAAATGTAACTTTGAGTAGTAATGGATGGTATCTCAACTTACCATGGTGGTCATTTCACAGTCTGTACAAATTGAATCATTATGTTGTACACCTTAAACTAATATAATGTTCTATGTTAATCATACTTCAGTTTTTAAAAAATGGGTAAAAGACTTGAGCAGGCATTTTACAAAAGAAATTATCCAAGTAGTTAATAAGCACATGAAAGTGTGTTCCATATCATTAGCCATCAGGGTAATGTGATTAAAAACATTGTGAGTACCATGGTACACCCACCAAGAGAGCTAAAAATAAAAAATAAAAAAAAATAACTAATTATATCACATATTGGCAAGGATGCAGAGTGTCCATTGCTGGGAGAAGTTAGAATGATAAAATCACTTTGTCAAAATGCATAGCGGTTTCTAATCAGTTAAACATTCACCAGCACTGTGACTGGGCAATTCTATTCCTAAAAGAAAAAAAATGCATATGTCCATGAAAAGACTTGTGCAAGAATGCTTATGCAAGTGGCTTTATTCACAGTGGCTCCAACTAGAGACCAATGTTCATCGATAGGGGAATGAATAATTTGTGATACATTCATACGACTGAATACCACTTAGCCATAGAATAAACAAAACTACTAAAATGTACAACAATGTGAATGAATCTCAGAAACATTCTCTTGATTGAAAGAAGACAGACACCAACAGGCAAAACTAATCTTTGGAGACAGATGTCAAAAGAGTGGTTATAAGAGAGAGGAGAACAAAGTAGAAAGGGGCACAGAAATTTTGGGCATTTATGCCAATGTCTTGTGTCTTAATCTGGTGATCACATGGGTGTCAATGTATGTAAAGATGTATGAAACTGAACACTTACACGCTGTCTCACTCTAGGCAAATGATCTTTCAACAGCTTGCTGAGAAATAAACCAATGAGGTCCCAATTTCTAAGGATTCTGCTGGGTGTTGGAAGTAAAGGCCATTACTAGATTCACTCACTGTCAGCCTGGGTCACTGTTTCTTCTGCTTTTTTGTTTGTTTTTCTTTTTAAATATTTGTTTATTTATTTTAGAGAGAAAGAGTATGTGTGTGCACAAGCAGGAGGGGCAGAGGGAGAAGGAGAGGATCTCGAGCAGACTCCCCACTGAGCACAGAGCCAGACATAGGGCTTGATCTCACATCCGTGAGATTATGACCTGAGCTGAAACCAAAAGTCAGATGCTCAACCAACTGAGCCACCCAGGCGCCCCTGGGGTCACTGTAATTACAGCTAGTATACCGGTACCCTGGCTGGACAGGATAGAGCACTGACTTCCACAACTGCCCCGTACAACGGACATGCTCTAAAAATCAATCACTGGATTTAGTCAGCTTTTCAATCCTTATATCCTGTGGCCAAACTCTCAGCTCAGGCCACAGACCTGAAAACACACTGGGCAATTCCTGCAGTGATGCAGGTCTCTGCCAACAGTATAAGCCCATTCACCAGCCCATGTGAGGTGTCTCTTATTTCCACTAGGAAAGACTCAGTAAGTATCCAGGTGTTCTTCACCGTTTGCGCGTACAGAGTGTGTATGAATCCTGGTCCACAAACTCAGGAGCATAATACAGGGACTCTGTTTTTCTCTAATGCAACTGAATTTTTACTCTGAGTGCCCATCACCACCCTGAAGAGTGGAATACCCTGCCATCACTGCTAGGTTCAGACCCAAGTCCGCAGCTCCACCCCAGCTCACTGTCTCTACGCCTCTGCTCCTCTTCTGGTCTGGAGCTTGAGCAGAGCTTCAGCAAGGTTCTCTTTGTGTGTTGCTTGTCATTGCAGTGGATTTGGACCAGAGGAGGGTGTCAAGGCACAAACAAGCTCCTGCCATATGCTGACCCAGAAACTGCAAACTTAATAATGCTCACGAGCATGCATCTTGTCCGTTCTACTGAATGGAACTTTGAACCTTAGCAGTTCAGAACTGATTCCCGTTTGGGCTGCTTTATGCTATGCTATCCTTCCTTGAGGCAACGAATGCAGAATGGCCTTACTACTGAATGGGGAAAGGGCCAAACAGGTACGCGCACGAGAATATAATATTCAAATATTATTGCTCCACACATCCTTGGAGAGTGTTGGGACCTCCCGTGAACTTTGCTGAGAAACTAATTTGTGCAAGACTCTGTGGGTAAGAGGTAGGAGGGAAATAAGGCATACATTCCACCTTTGCAAACCCAGATCCAGATGAGGGAATTACTGTGTAAATGCAGGTAACTCTAACAGAAGATAGAAAAACAAGGTCATTGCCCCAACTGAGATTTGGACTGGGATGGTGTACAGAGAAGGAAAATGATTCATGGGAAGCAATCCGGCAGATAGCCACTTAGCTTTCACCCTTCCACTCATGGCTGTTGATCAATGGCTTCAGGTCTCTTCAACTGGGAGCTCCCTGCTCCTAGTTTGCTCCTCCTATAGCCTTGAGGGTAGTTCTCACCCTACCCTCCCTCCTTGAGCTTAAAATTGTGACATCTAATCCCAGAAGATTTCAGGGCTGTGTCGAGGAAGAAAGAATGTTTCAACCTCCTATCAGAAAGAGGGGGTAAGGAGCCAAAAGGGATTCTGAAAGATTGCTGCAGGAAAGGCTCAAATTTGTCCACACCTACCTATCTGTATATCCTTGGCACTGACCCTTTTTCTACCCTGATGCAGAACTTGGTCATGCAACTTGCTGTGGGCCATGAAACAACAGCAAATACGTACAAGCCAAGGATTGAAAAGTGTTTGGATAATAGGCTTGTCTTGTCTTGCTGCCCTTCGGAACCCTGCAATTATCATGTGTGAACCACTCTGGTTAGCCTGCTGGCTGCTGGAGTCAGGGAGTCAGGCCCAGCGCCCCTGTCACTCCAGTAGACAGCCATCCAATCCACACAGGCAGGGTCTCCCAGCTGACTGGCAGCAGACCACGGATGCATGAGTGAGTCTAGCGAAAACCAACAGAACTTCCGAGTAAGCCCAGCCCAAACTGCTGGCCCACGGAAACTTGAATTGAATAAATGGCTTTTTTTTAAGCCACTATATTCTGGGATGGTTTGTTGCACAGCAATATATAACTGAGACATAAGTTGGTATGTCGATGTTAGATGCTGCTTAAAAAACCCTGAAACTCTTAAGACAGAATGTTATATCTTGAGTGTGCTCTCAGCTGCTTATAATAAGATAGAAAGCAGGTAACAAGGCAGAAAAAGAATCAAAGCCTGGCAAACATTTCAGTCCCACACTGTTGTATCCAGAAGGCTATGCTCCAGAGGTGGCAGAGAAGGGTAGAGGAGAGTGGAGAGGAGAAACCTGGAAGTTTCTGTGAGTTCTTAACAGAGGGAATTTGCATCATGCTTCCTGGCTGGAGAGGGGTTAGTCCTGCACTCCAATTAGGAATGGGAATGTATACCTAGGCACAAGGCCCTATAAATCATCACACAAATGGGCAAGTACCATGCCCCAGATGTGACACACAAAGGGCACGTATCTTCTGGGCCTGTAGGGCCACTGGACTATAGATGTTAGACCCTATGAAGACAAATGATTGAGAAGGAGATGGCCCTGCAAACCTCTTGCCCCTAACCCACGCCACGGCACTGAAATCTTGGGATTATGACCCAATCTCCAGGACTGGGGAGGGCATTAGGGAACCCAGAGAAGGTCAGGCTAAGCTCTCCCACTGTTTGTGTGGAGTGAGAACTCTGCATCCTAACTGCATTTTAAACGATCAAGAATATTATACTTTTGTACTAAGTTTGGGGTAGGTACATTACAACGCGCTCCTTTGCTTTCAATGATTGTCATGGGAGTCAAGCTTTAAAATTTCAACTCCTGATAACTGGAGGAAATACTTAATTTTTTATGAGTAACATCGATATTACACAATTATTGTGTAATATTTACTGTTCTGTTATTATTACCATGACTTCGCTGTGCTAAGTGCTTTATATATGTTACTTTATTTATTCTTCCTACAGCTGTATGAAGTGGGTACTATTACTCTTCCATTTTCTAGGCGAGAGAATTAAGATTTAGGGGAACAAATTAGTTCCCTGACTTCCAAGCCTGTTCACCCACTCCCCAACTCTGCAAATTTGTCTTGGGAAGCATCAATCATGTCTCACGGTTGCCGACAGAATCACAAGCGGGAGGGGGCCCGAGATGACCAAAGCCAGCCTGCTCATCAGAGTGATGGGGATGCGGAGAGTTAGAGGGGGCAGGGCTCACACCAGGACCGTGGCTCCTGACTCCTGACCACTCTTCTCTACACAGATGATAGAGGGTTCTCACTTTCCTCCCCCAGGATGCTGATCTGACAAGGCGGAAGCAGTGTGGACCAAAAGGGTGATGTGCATGTCTTGTATCACCCTCATGACAATCCTGGGGGATAGGGTTTATCCTCATTTTAAATATGACAAAACTGTGGTTTCGAAAATTATTATCTTGCCAAAGGCCCTCAATGCTGAATGGCAGTCAGCATTTGAAAAGTGAAACTATTCAGGAAGCCTGTTTTTTTTTTTTTTTTTTTTAAGTCCTGGTCTTCTTGCCTGGGGACCAGTGCTCACCCCAGGGAATGAATTCACAAGGGGAGATTAGGGCCTCGGGAGCATTCCCGCATGACTACACTAGCCTCCACCTCTCCAGGCCCCACTTCTCACTTGTGTGCAAAAAGTTCTCATTCTGCTCTTCTCTAGCTTGTGTCTCCAGGGGACTGCTAAGTGTTCTGCTAGCCTAGGCCCATGCCAAGAGCATCTAACTGCCAGGGACCACTTCCTGCTGTCCTCAATGGGAAACAAAGCCCTTTGTCTGGGCATGGGGAAGGGGAGAGCCAAGAAGAAGTGGAGAGGATGGAGGCAGGGGCCATTACTCTTCATTAGTCGGACCAAAAGGCCAAGACACCTCCAAGGCTGGGAGTGGGGGTGGGTAGGGGTTTTCTGGAAGGGTTAGAAATTGTCCTGGGACTCTCAGGACCCTGGGATGGAAAGGTGCCAAGATGAAGGTTTGCTTTATTTTACTGAGGAGACGTGGGTCAATACCCAAATGAAAGGGACGGGTCCTATGTGAGATGGCTGTGATGGTTAATTTTATCTGTCAACTTGAAGAGATGAAAGGATGCCCAGATAGCTAGTAAGACGTTATTTCTGAGTGTGTCTATGAGAGTGTTTCTGAAAGAGATTAGCATTTTAATTAGGAGACTGTGTAAAAAGATTGCCCTCACCAGTGTGGGTGGGCATCATCCAATCTGTTGAGGGCCTGAATAGAACAAAAAAATGGAGGAAGGGCAAATCTGCTTTTTGCTGGAGCTGAAACATGTACCATCTCCTGCCCTCCTAGCCTTCAGACTAAGGCTAGGACTGAAGCCATCAACTGTCCCAGGTCAGAGATCTGAGGACCTGGACTGAATCACACCAAGGATTTTCCTAGTTCCCCAGCTTGCAGGCAGCAGATCATGAGTTTTCAAGGCCTCCACAGGAGGTGAGTCCATTCCCGAAATCATCTTCCATATATATATCTCCTGTTGGTTATAGATAGATAGATAGATAGATAGATAGATAGATAGATGATAGATAGATAGATAGATAGATAGATAGATAGATAGATAGATAGATATCCTACTGGTTCTGTTCTTCTGGAGAACCCTCACTAAGGCATCTACCTTCAAGTAGAGAAGGACCAAACATATGTCTGGATGTAAAGAAGCATTCCCCAAATCCCCTCATGTTCCTGGTGGGAGAACCTTGAGAGAGCATCTCCTCTGAGTCTCTAAATGTACAATAGGGAAACCAAGATCCCACATAGGGAAGATATTTCCATATTTCCTTTCTGCTTAAGGGGCACTTACAGAAGGCAAGATGTCTTTACTATCAGTGTTTAAAAAATTAATTTACCATGCAGCATAACAGCATTGGTTGTTCATAGTCAAAAACTGGGATCAACTCAAATGTCCAGCATTGGCAGAATAAATAAATATATTAATAGGATAAATAAATGTGATATATCCACATTTATTCCACAATAAATGTGGAATACTATATGGCAGTGAGAAATTATGAAGGGGTACCATAGGCCATGAAATGAATGAATCTCCCGATGTCAAACTTAAAAAAACCAGACACAGGAGACCCTCGGTAGCTGAGCTGGTTAAGCATCTGATTCTTGACTTTGGCTCAGGTCACGATCTCAGGGTCATGGAATGGAGCCCCACTTTGGGCTCCCTGCCCAAAACAGAGTCTGCTTAAGAGTCTCTCCTTTTCCCTTTGCTCCTCCCCACACTGTGTACACATGTTCTCTAAATAAATAAATAGAATCTTTTTTTTTAAAAAAAAACCAGACACAAAAAGGGTATATACGTCATAAGCCCCATAATGTAAAGTTCAAAAACAGTCAGGCTAATAATGTATGCTGACGGAAGTCAAAATAGTGGTGGGATGGGTAATGACCACAAGACTTCCAGGGTTCTGGGAAATACTCTGTATCTTGATTTGTGTCATGTGTCTGCATGAGCAAAAATGTGTAAAGATTTGATTTGTACACTAAGGATTTGTGCACTTTTTCTGTGTGTGTTACACATTATACTTAAATAAAAAGATTAAAGCAGATAGTGAATATTCCTTGAGTCCAGGCATGTGAAATCATGTGTAGGGGCATCCAGAAACTCTGAAAGGCAGGCTCCAAGATGTCAAGAATGGGGATCTTCGAGGCAAAAACTGGAGTCATTTTTACTTTCCTCATACTTTCCCGTATTGTTTGAAACCATATTTATTATGAGCACATACTATTTTTATAATCAGAAAAAAATGGTTATTTTTATTTGAGTAAATACATAATTAAAGCAAAATAAAAGCAAATAACCCTTAAGAATAAAGGAAGAAGGCTCCAAATAAAGTATAATGCCACCTCATTAATGCTCAGTAAATACCGGCAGAAGGGATATATGACTCCATAAGGTTGTTTTACTAAACCAGAAAACTGAGATCCAGTAAGCAAAAGTCCTTCAGAGACTCATCTCCAATTATGGAAGGAAGGCTTTGTCTTCATAAAGGGATGCATCTCAAGGGGCCATCCAGAGCCCAGGGATCCCTGCCTCAGTCTGGCTGGTTCTCTGTCACCATGACAGAAGCTGGGGGCTTCCTGGGATGACAGCCCGGCCGGGGAGACTGGGCCGTGGTGCCAACACCAAGATCTTGATGGGAATCACACACTCATGATAGTTTTCCAAGAGACCGCTGTGTGCCTGGCACTGTGTAGGTATTTAAATAGGTAATCCAAATGTATTCTTCTAAGTCATCGTGTAAAAAGAGTCTTGATGGTTGCATTTTGCAGATGAGGAAGCAGGGGTTCATCCAAGGTCCCCCAGCTGGTGTGGCAGAATGAAGTGGAGGCTGAGACGAAGGTCCTGTTTGTAAGGGCTTGGGAGGCACGACTTATGACTCAGCGTGGATCCAAATACATCATGTATTTGTTTACTGCCAAGCCCCAAGACTGGGCAAGCACGTCAAGTGCCTGGCCTGCCCTTTTGGACATCCTCAGGCTCAAGTACCCGCCCTAGGTCTCAATGCCAACATCTCAAAGAGCCTCCGTGTCTGAGCCTGCAGAAGGGGAAGGGCGGCTTGGTTTGGTGGAACAGAATGGACAGGTAAAAAGAGTCGAGAGTATGTGCTTTCATGTTGTTATGACGGAAGGCTTCCTGGAGAAGGTGCCCAAATAAGAATGCCAAGGAAAAGCAGCTTGTAGAACTGAGGGTGTTGCTAGCTATCCCTTCAGAGCCCCCTCCTCTGCCTCTCCAGTTAAAACTCTACCTTGGAAAGAGGACCCTGGATATATCTGGGAGTTTGGAGCTGAGAGACCCTCGGGGCTCTATCAGTTTTTAAACTCTGTCTCCTAAAACAACAGTGTGTCAGAAGAGCCTCTAGAGCCAGAGAGAATGCATCTGGGTAACAGTCCTTCCCACACCCACCTTCAAAGGAGACTCTCACCTCTTAATTGTTTTATTAGATTAAAACAATGGCTTTCAACCAGGAGCAATTCCCTGCCCCCAACCAGGAAACATTTGGAAATGTCTAAAGACATTTTTGATTGTCAAAACGTGGGGAGTGCTACTGGCATCCAGGGAATAGGGGCCAAGGTTGCTACTGACCACTCTACTCAGGACAGCCTCCATAATTACCTACACCCAAGGTCAATAGTGCGAAGGTTAAGAAACTCTGGGATAGGGGTGCCTGGGTGGCTTAGTCAGTTAAGCATCCAATTCTTGATTTTGGCTCAGGTCACGATCACAGGGTTGCAAGATCAAGCCCAGCATCAGGCTCCATGCAGGGTGTGAAGCCTGCTTAAGATTCTGTCTCTCCCTGTCCCTCTGCCCTCCACCCTCAAAAAGAAAGAAACCAAGGGATAAACCATAAGATACACGTGACATTTTTGACATAGAAAAACAGTGATTTCACATGATTCCGACTGGGTTTCTATAGCTTTCAATTCAAAAGAGGTTTCCAAAGTAGTCTTAAACATCATAAACCAAATCAAAACCAAATTTCTTGTTGCAAGAGAGTCAGAATGTAGCCCACAGAGGATAAGAGGATTTCCCAAGGTCAAACAGAGTAAATGAGCATGGATCCAGACCGGAACATGGTGTCCTTCCCCTTCTTTGTCAACACAGGAGACTGACCTCCACTGCAGGCCAACCACAGGAAATGGCTTCTTCCCTGTTTGCAACTCTAATGCTCTGCCCCAGAAGAAGTTGTTTCTGAGAGGCCTGCTCGCCACCAAAAACTTGGAGTGACATGAATCCAGAACTCAAAAGAAAATCTGTTTGCCTAAGAAGAAAGAAAAGAGGAACAAAGGAACCTTATCCCCAAACAGCCATGGAAAGTGAGGCCAGCTGCAGGGAATTAAGTGAGATTAATACCCACTCATGTTGGTGAAGAGAGAAAAGATGTACGAGGAGCACATTGAGAATGACAAGGCTTTCTTCTCAAGGAATAATAAGCTTTGCTTCAGATGGACAGGGAGACTTTCTCTCGGCAAGAATGAGCCTGGTGCCATCCCATAATAAAGGCTGTGCAGGGGCCGATAGAAGAGGAAGAGAACTTGTTGTCCAAGAAAAATGCGATTGTGGTGCCATGGCCACTTCCAGAGGCCGAGGACACCGAGCCTCCAGTAGAGCTCTGCTTGTCGGAGCTGGGAAGAATCCTGGAGATGGTCCCAGGGAAGCAGATCTGGGGTGAGGAACAAGAGTCAAGGGGCCAAAAGCTGGGGAGCTGTATGGCAGCTTCCATGCCAACTTGAATTTAGCCTGCCTATGCTCGTTGTATCCCTAGGACACTTAAACCCCATCCACCCAGTACCTTGCCTGAGTTTTGCTCACTTTTCTAAAAAAAGTGCAGCCAGGACGCACTCATCACATCTCAGGGCCTCATGGTATGACGGGGAAACATGGGCACAAAATGGTATGAAGGGGAAACATGGGCAGAAAGAGGGGAGGGGTTTGCCTGAGTCAGGGGAAGAGCAGCTCACCTCAGTCATACCCAAGCTGGGGTTCTTTCTCAGGGAAAGAACCAGCAAGGGAAATAAAGGGAAACAAAGCCAGCAAGCAAATAGGGCATCCTATTCAAAGTTTTGGTTTACTTAACAAAAAAATACAAAAAACACAAAAAACAAAAAAAAACCCTACACTATAAAGTTAAAATAAACCCCTACAAACACAAAATACCCTAAGCTACCCACCATAGAGTTTGGGAAGCAGATTCCCCATCCTCAGTGAGGAAGACTCCCCCTTACAAAATGCATCGAGGTTCATGTATAGCCTCTCTAGATTTCCTATTTATCGAGCCCTCAATTATCTCCCCACTGGTGCAAGAAGGACTGAAATCACCTACCAAGACCTGAATTCCCTCGTCTTCCCTCTGAAGGTTTCCATGGCAAACAATTCCACTTTCTATTTTATACATAGGATTTAGGCCAACCCAAGGGCTCTTGAAGATGGTTTCTCTGATCCTACTAGTGTTGACCCTCTTTCCCTCTTACAAATTAGTGGATTTTATTTTAATTTTAAGGCTTACAATTAAACTGCAGCTGTTCCAGGATTGTCTGCCGGCACGTGGCTTCAGCAGTCAGCCGCAGCCCAAACCCCTCATCCTTGTTCCTTTCAACAGAGAATGATAGCAGCCGTGGCAAGGACTGTAATGAGGAACAGAAGAGTTCACTCTCAAATGAAGCCTTTTCCCTTTGATCTTGGCCTTTTTGATGGTGCCTTTGGCTGCTAAACACTGCTTTGATCCTTCACCTGCCAAAAGCTACCAAAGATTTTCCACATCCTCTGCTCCCTTTAGAATGAAACAGAAACTATGCCACCTGGGAGGTCAGGGCAGCCAGTGGTAGGGAGTGAGAAACATGAACATTAACTCTCTAACAGTGGCTGGACATTTGGGAAGGCTAAGATCAATGGGTCATGGGATGGACAGCTGAAATTTTCTTACATGCTGCCTTCTGTCCAGTTTGGCCATGCCCCCACAGGGCTGTCCTCCATGCTCAGGAAGAAAGAGATGGTACAACTTCTTCACTGACCATTAGGACACACCTTCTAAGGATCTGCCCATTGAAGACACGAAGCAAATGAAAGAAGAGATCACTATGGTTTCTTCTCTCAGTCCTGACCAACATCTTGTGAAATCGCTGTCTATTCAAACCTTCCCAAGAAGAGCTTCCCAATGATGTAGGATTATCAGAGACACCATCCACAGCTATCGGAGTCCTTGACTGCTCAGCTCAGTTTGAAGGGGACCCAGAGGATACAAAAGTGTGGTCCCTGCCAGATACAACCTTATGCCCCTGCATTTATATAAAAACATGAAAAGTATCATCCAAATTTCCACCTATACCTGTTACCTGAAGTGTCACTACTGGTAATTTCTTCTTTACAACAAAAATACATTGGAGGAGAGTGAGGGGGTGGTGAAGCTCAAGGCCCTCAGATGAGAGAGTTAAGTTCTTCATTTTTGGACCAGAAGAGTCCAGGTCAATAAAGAAGTAGTGGAAGGGGAGAGGAGAGACTAAAGAAAGATGTAAGAATGAGGAAGCAACAAAGACTAACTCTACTCCTTTCACAATTCTGACAAAAGGTCAGCCTGGGGGAAGGCCATTTTACTCCTTCTAGTCATCAGTCTTAATCAAAACGCTTTAAATATGGATCCCTAAGCTGAACCTATTTTAAAGGTATACAGAGAAAGAGAGAGAGAGAGGGCGGGGAGAGAGAGAGAATAAAGGTATGCAGAGAAGCTGCAGACCTAACGTACTCCCATACCTGAAATAAGCAGCTAGTTCAACTTCTGAAGACTAAGAGGGGTGAGGAACTCCGCATGCAAGGTAGGAGACCACAGCCAGGCTCCCAGTCCTGTACCTGAGCTAGGGAAAGCTACTCTTCCTGCCTGGTGCTGCGGCCCATTATATGCTATTTGTCTGAAATGGAACTGGACAGGCACAAAAACCCTGGCAACGTGGATTTGTCCAAGTGATCTGCTGGCTCAGTGATTTAGTTTGTAATATTCAGGTAGAATAAGACCACACACACACACACACACACACACACACACACACACACACCATACACACACCCCAACTTAAGGCCTGATGCTGAAGGCCAAGAGAGCTGAATGGAAGCAACACACACCTGCACACATACCTGATCAGAGGGTAATAAGCACAGAGAGAATAAAATGAAAGCTCTCACCAAAAAATATGAACTCACAAAACAATATCATGAAAAGGTAGCGAAGAAACAAGAGAACTTATATTAGCAGAGGAAGGAAAAAGGAGAAAAAAAATCATGAACAAAAGGCAGTAAAAGAAGAAAAAAGAAAAGCAGTTAAAGCAGGAAATAACAAGTTTGTAAAAATAAAACCAAATATAATGATAAGTAAATAGACACAAATGGTTTAAACACACTTATTAAAAGTTGGAAGTCATTAAAAAATGTTAGTGACATATATGCTTGCATATACATTACAATGGAAAATTATCCAGCCATGAGAGAGGAGGATATCTTGCCATTTGCAACAACATGGATAGACCTTGAGACATTATGTTAAGTGACTTAAGTCAGACAGAGAAAGACAAATGCTATATGATATCACATATCTGTGGAATCTAAAAAAAGTCAAACTTACAAAAAACAGAGAGCAAGGGGTGTCTGGATGGCTCAATTGGTTAAATATCTACCTTCAGCTCAGGTCATGATCCCAGGGTCCTAGGATTGAGCCCCATGTCAAGCTCACTGCTCAGTGGGGAGTCTGCTTCTCCTTGTCCTTCTGTCCCTCCCCCAGCTCATTCTCTCTCTCTCAACAAATGAATAAAATCTTACACACACATATACACACACAAAATAACAACAACAAAAAAACACAAAAAACACACAAAAAACAGCAAAATGGTGGCTTCCAGGCAATGGGGGGTTGGAGGATAAGACTGATATTGTTTAAGGGTACAAACTTTCAGTGAATAATAAATAAGATACAGAGATCTAACTCATAGTATAATGAATGGAGACAGCAATATTGTACTACAATAAACAAACTTGCTAAGAGACTAAAACTTAATTATCCCAACCACTAAAAAGGAAAGATAATTATGTAACATGATAAAGGTGCTACATATTGGTACAATGACAATCATATTACAGTGTATAAATGTACCAAATTAACACATTGTACACCTTAAATTTACCTATTATACATCAAATATATGCAATTAAAAGAAGTGGGAGGTCACCAGATTGGACTTAAATCTACTATACATAGTTTACAAAAAACACACCTGAAATAAAATAAGAAGAGGGTTGGAAATGAAAGGATAGACAAATATACTTCGCAATACTGAATCAGACAAAATGGAATTTAAGCTGAGAAACATGACTAAGGATAAGGATGGACACTCTGACTGAAAAAAAAATTCACAAAGAATTTAATGCAGTCAGGAACTTGTAGGCACCCACTAACAAACTTAAAAAATATATAAAGCATAACCTGACTGAAAAATAAGGGAGAAAACAATGAGTGAACTGATAGAAAAATATAAGGAAGTTGAAAAAGTCTGTACTCATAGTGAAAAGATTTAAACAACATAGCACCTGCTACAAAAGGAACCTAGACCACACTTGGTCACGCCAGAGAGAAACCTATCATGGCTGAAACTGGGATGATGGAAAATCTGAAGTGAATTGTGGTAGAGCCAGCCAGTTCTTAACGGCAGAGGAGGAAGAGAATTTATGAGCTTCATAGAAAATATCAGAAGCCCAAGGGAAAACAGATCACAAAGCACCAACTATACATTCATTTTGAGATTCTGGTCCTCCTCAGCTTCTCAGGGTAAAATCACTGCCATCATCACCACCAGCAGCTATAGGGTGATTACACAGGCACTGGGGGTGTTTTATGCATTGGCTCTATTAATCTTCACAAAAACAATTCCAAGTAGGAGTTTTTATCGCTATTATCATTACATAGAAAAGGAGAGGCTCAGAAAGACTCAGTGACTTGCCTACAGTAACAGAGCTAATAAATGACTGACTTAGGATTGAACCCAGGTTTGTGTGACCGCTCTTAAGCACTACATGACCTGGTTTTTTGGCTGATGAACTAAAAACACATGGCACATAATAATGGCAACAGATCACTCATCCTTCAAATCTGAGGTCAGGTGTCCCTTGCCCCCAGGCAGAAGTCAGCGCTTATGTTTCCAGTTCATACCTTCCCATAGACCACTCTAGAAGGCAAGCTGTCTTTCCTGGATCCCCAGATCTTACCGCTAAGTCTGACTCCAAAAAAGTATCAGGATATTTTATTAAATTGAGTTGAATAGATTGGCAAAAAGAAGCTAAATTCTATGACACCCAAGCACTATCCATTCAAATAGCCATTTGGCTAATTGGATGTTAAATTTTAGAAACTTTGGGGGGGGGCAACACAGATCACTAGGTGAGCCAGTGGCCCAGGACAAGTTCTTCTTCCTGCAGCATGCTGCCCCCCAGGCCCATCTTCCAGGCCTCCATCACATAGGTGACTTTTTCTACAGACAAATCCTAGATGGTTCCAAAAAGTGGTTCTGTCACATGAGGGAGTTTTGTGGTTGGGTCTTCTTATGGCCTGTTTTCCTTTCTCCAGAATACCCTAGCACCTCACAAAAGATCTATAAATTTTATCTTGAACAGGATTCTTCCTCCTATGCCCAGATCAAGCCCCTATTTCTCCAGGAAAGCTTCTCTACACTGGTTACTCTGTGCTCTGCAAGGTTTGGAATGGAGACAGGGTTGGAACTTAACATCTAGCTGCTCATGCAAAGCCCTCATGATTACAAAACCATACCTTCAATAAAGAACAAAGAATGCAGTGATTAAGAAGTGGGAGGAGTGGTGCCTGGGTGGCTCAGTTGTTAAGCATCTGCCTTCAGCTCAGGTCATGATCCCGGACTCCCCGGATCGAGCCCTGCATCAGGCTCCCTGCTCGGCAGGAAGCCTGCTTCTCCCTCTCTCACTCTCCCTGCTTGTGTTCCCTCTCTAGCTGTGTTTCTCTCTGTCAAATAAATAAATAAAATATTTTCAAAAAAATAAGTGGGAGGAAAAGAAAGTTTTTATTTATTAATTGCCTGGGAAATCTTCTGATGCTTTAACTGAACTATCTCATTTAATCATGGTAACACATTCCCAGGAAGTATTATTGACTCCATGTTACCTGCAAGAACACTGAAATCTGGAAAAGGTATGCCCCTTGTGAAGTTCACAGAGAGATACAGTGACTGGCAGGATTTGCAATCAGATCTGTCAGCCTCTAGCAGCCTGGAATCTCAATACAGGGAATATGTTCTACAGACTCCGTTACAGATGGTCAGTGCTGGTGACCCTCCAAGTATCATACACTCCCTGGGCACCAGAAAGATGTTTAAGCTTAAACAAGAAAGCATCTTACTGAGATCCCCTGTTTCCTGGTGAGAGCATTTGAGGAGAGGGATGTTGATTGATGCGAGTTGTAATAATACTTATTTGTCTGCAATTACTCCTTGAATCCCAGCCAACATGGGCCACACTGAGCTGCAGCTGTACAAGACGTCTGGATTCTCCCACACAGCAGAGTCAGGAACAGGGTGGTCAGGAAAGGAGCTGAGTGGGGGCAGAAAAACATTGCCATTCAATGAATATTTATTGCAGCCCTGCTCTACCCCAGACCTTGGCAGGGAAGGGAGAGGGAAGGCATGAACTTGAGCAAAAATGCAGTTCCTTTAAATGTCAATGAAATGTTTACTTACAAAAAATGCAGAAATATAAAGAGTAGTTTCTTCCTCTGAGGGAAATAACAAGCACATGAACAAAACCCAGCAGCATAATGTGACCAACACCATAATCAGGATATGCTGGGGGAGCTTAGAGAAAGTTGTTCCCCAGAGGGCTGGGGAAGACTTTGCAGAAGAGCTTTTAAGCTAGGTCTTGCAGGCTCAGTTTAGTGTGGCTGCCCATCAGGTGGATGAGAAGTGGGAACGAAGTCCAAGAGTGGGGGGCACAACCTGGGGAGAGGTTGGGGGCATGAGTGTGTATGACATGCAAGAAGTTCTGGTGTCTGAGAGAGCCACGGTCCTACCACATGCTGGCTTAGAGACCTTGGGTCAGTTCCTTTCTCTGTGCCTTTGCTCCCTCTTTTGTGATTTGTGAGATGGAGAAATTAGTTCCTACTCATTGGGTTGTCATAAAGATGAAATGTAACTCTATGTTTAATGTTTAAGAGAGTTCCCAGCACATATAGAAACTCAATAAAAGCTAGTTATTTCAGGGCACCTGAGTGGTTCAGTCAGTTAAGCAACTTACTTCAGCTCAGGTCATGATCCTGGAGTCCCTGGATCGAGTCCCACATCAGGCTCCCTGCGCTGTGGGGAGTCTGCTTCTCTCTCTGACCTTCTCCCCTCTCATGCTCTCTCTCACTTTCTCTCTCTCAAATAAATAATAAATAAAAATCTTTTGAAAAATAAAAATTAGGTGATTTTAATTTTGTTATTAACATGACAATGGTGATGACGGTGATGGTGATGACGATGATGATGATGATGATGATGATGATGATGATGGGACAGTAATGAAAAATGAGGCCACAGCCAAGGTATTGAGAGCTTCAAATGCTATAGGAAGGAATGGATAATTTCATTCCCCTGTTCCAGAATGAAAGTGCAGTGGACAGAAGAGTTTTAGACTGAGCATAAACTGATTCCACACCTGTTACTTTCAGGGGAGCCCCCCACAGCTTTGACGAAGATGCTGCTCCTGAATATGGCAAGGCCAGCTTGCTCATCCCAGAGATTATTGGAGCAGGGCGGAGAGAAATGAGCTTAGCAAGACAGGCCCCCCTGCCGTCCTAGTCTCTGTCACTGCCCCTCATGTACATTCTGTGCAGGACTTGTGAGGACATCTCCAGACCTGCTGGGATTTGAGACACATCACAATGCACGAGGAACAGTCCATCTTCCCTCCTCCTGTCCCACTCATTGGTTCCTCCATCCCCACTCACCCCAGAAAGCTCGTGGGACATGGACATGGATACTCCCAACCCATGAAGATGTGCCAGGCCATCACAAGTCTGGTGCTGACCCAATGGCCTCCCGACTGGGCTTGGCATCGGATAACTGGCCTCTCCCTCCTCTGCCCTGCCTGGTTCTTTGCTAATTTACTCCCTGCCTCAGCAGCCCCCCATGCACCCCTGGAATTAGCTTAACTCTCCTGCTCTGTTTCTACTTCTTCACAGCATGGGGCCTCTGCTTTCTTCCTCATTCCCCATGAACACTTGAGCTTCTTATTCCTGTTTTGTGGTTCATCCTACCCAAATCCTATGGGTCAGCATCCCATGAACATTTCTTGTTCATGGTGCCCTCTCTAACTCTTATAGTACCCACTAAGCTTTATTTTCTTGCTTCCAGAATATTCAGATGGGTCCCGACCCCACACAACCCCAGTTTAGTCATTGTATTTAGTCTTGTATTGGCATAAATACCTTGACCTGTAGGTCTAATTCTCTAGAAACAGGGTGCCTCACAGAGGCCTCTCTACTTCCCCACCTGCACTGGGCACCCAGAATTAGCACTAACTACACAGAAACTCCTTTCCCCTCTATGCTTAAGGTTGCAGCCATTCTTCCTTTCTCTCTATTCCATGCATATTTCCCAAACACAACAAAGAAAGCTGCTCATATTTTCCCAAAGAGAACAAAACACAAAGAAAACGTAGAACAGAGGGGAAATGCTCCATATTTGCAGACACGAGCTATGGAGAGCGGTGGCAGGATTTGCGACAAGGTGGCAAGGGTGATTTTCAGTTACCTGGGTTTGGATCAAGGCTGTACGGCCCACTGGCCTGGCCTCTGAGAGGCACTGCCCTCCACCTTTCCTCCCAGTCTTGGGGATGACTGGGTTCCAGGAAGCCTGGGTGGACTACCACATTCTTTTCTATTTGTCCTCCGTCCATGAGGGTAGGGGTAGAGGGCCAGTTTTCCCTGTGTCCTCTTTCCCATAGAAATAAGACAGAAAATGAAGGTGATGTCAATTTAATGATTTTAACCCACTCCTCACAATCATCACGAAAACCAACCCATGCTTAAAAGTTAAAACAAAACCAAAACTAAAGCAGGAATGACTGCAGTTAGACACCAGGAAGAACTGGCCAACCAGTGTGGTAGACATGGCAGAAAAGAGCTTTAAGTATCTGAAGGACCGGGAAAGGCAACCTCAAGACAGCAGCCTTGGGCTAAGGATGCACATGTACCTGGAGCCAGAGGAACTTATCTGATCATTTCTTGAGTTCTGTTTTAGTTCTGAGCTTCCATGAATCAATAAAAGGGCCTAGAGGTGAAGCAAATGGCCTGAGGTGGCTGGTAGCAGATGTGAGGCTTGCAGCCCAGCCACTTTCTATGTCAGCTGCACCCACCTTCTAGGAAGGGAAGATATCTGGATTCAGGTTCCTCTGTTGACCTTGGGAGTTCATTCTCTTCTCTGGGTTCAGTGCCATCATCCTTAAAATGCGGAGGCTAGACCAGATGTGGGACCCCCAGCTCTGCCTTCCAAGACTGAGTGTTCACTCAGTGTTGAGACCGTTGGACCACTGCCAACCTGAATGCCCTCTCAGGCTGGTCATCTAGTCCCAGTGCACTCCAGGATGCTCACTCCTGCTTCCTCATTGCTGGGCCTCAGGGAACCCTGACATGCCACTTAGACATCAGTGGCATTAAGGGTGCAATACGGAGCCCAAGTGTCCCCACCTCAGAACCCAGGGAACAGGAGCAATGGGCCCTGCAGCTGGATTCATCCACCTAGTCTCTCCTGGTTAAGAGGCAGCCTGCAGCCCACTGCTACGTGCACAATGCGACGAAATCCAGCATCCACGGGCCTGAGACCACAGCACGGGGACAGGAGCCAGATACCTGCCTGCCCCACACCTCGCAGAGGAGCTGCCCATGGCTCAGCGGGGACGTCCTCCACCCCGTCCCTCCCAGTCCTCTCTGGCAAATAAAGCTCAGCTCCGGTACACCTCTGCCAAGAAGACTTCCCCGACTCTACTGGTCGACACTCATCTACCCTTCTCTGAGGGCCTACGTCATTTACTCTCCGGGCCCCGGCAGTGCCACGTGATGCCTGCTCTGTTGAGACACTTTTGCTCCTTAGCATTAACCTTATTTTCCCAACCATGATGTCACCTCCACAAATGTCGCATAGAGTCTAGGAGCTGGGAGGGATTACATAAAACCAAGACTTCCTAATATGCATAGCATTTGGAAATTGAATTGGTTAGGGTAAAAGTTGAGCTGTAAAAAAAAAAAAAACTCAGTATAAGGCCTAAAGAACACAGAACTTTATTTCTCTTTCTGCGGAACCATGGCTGCTGTGCGCACATCGCCTCAGACGCCCTCACCTGCTCCTCTGCCGGAGGGCCGCCCTCGGGCTGCCCTCTGACCATGGGCACAGGGAAGACTGGAATGCCTGGGAAGTGGCGGTCCCCAGGGACCCATGGGTGTGGGGGTAAGCAAGGCCCATTTCCCTCATCCTAGGCTAGCTCTGAAGCTCATGCTCTGCTCTAGTCTGCAGAGCTTCCCCATGGAATTAAGCTCTTGTCAACTGCTGCGCTAGCTGGCCTTACTGGCTGCCTTTCCTTCCCTTTGATCACCCCCCCACCTGCCAGCGCTCTTGCCCTCCCTCAAATAAGCCACACACATGCAGTCCTCTTCTTCGAATGGGGACCCAGGTTCCCTTCATCTTATCACCCTGGCTGGCTCCCCTACCCCAAGCAGGTCATCCTGCTCCTATCCATGCCCTGACTTCCAGAAAGGAAAGGAGGAAGGACATCTTCAAAGGGAGTGAGGCAGGAACTGTAGTCATCCCTTGCTTTCATGTGTCCTTGTGGAGAACTTAGCTGCAAGGGAGGCTGGAAATGTGCGCAACATGAAGTCTTAATACGGATGAGGGGAAATTATGGTGGTGGAGACTATAGAAATGGAACTTTCCTCTCCATTTACCAGGCCCCAGAGTGAGGTGCCCTGTGACATACCTTCCGTGTCCTGCCTTGCGGGATGCCCACAATGCAGTATGAGACAGTTCCTGCTGCGGTTCGCAGATTGAGATGGGACTGACACATGTGGAATCTTCCCGAAGGGGCAAAGTCAGGTTCCAACCCACGTCTGACCCGTGGGTTTTTTTACTCTGTGGTTGGTCTGCTTTTTATCACTGTATGTGCCTTATAATCTGGTTCAATATCCTTAATTTGAGAGTAACAAAATTGGTGGGCCAGAGAAGGGCTGGGACTTATCCCAAATCACCCAGAGAGCAAAAACCTGGGGCTTCTAGCCACCAGTTGGCTACTTTGTCCAGGAAGCCTGCTCCGGGCTGACAACCTCCAAACAGCTCCTGCCCTGACTCAGACCAGTGCCGACAGGGCTGCTGGGAAGAGAGATACGTACCCACTGGGCTCACAGCCCAAAATCACAAAAGCGTCTAAATTTCTAAATAATCGACCAATCCAGGTGGCAGTGATCCGAGGGTCCGTGTTACCTGTATTGCATCCCCTGTGCTAGGCCCACAGACCTTGGACCAGCTCTCTGGCTTCTCCCAGAAGGCAAGGAGTGCTTATTCCCTTGGGCCTGGCTGTTCCCAGGCAGGAATTAGACAGTGGAGAGGGATGGGGCCACCAGGGTCCCCAGATCCTCCGTGAAGTCATCCCCTTGCTGTCGTCAGTGTCAGTTGCCTAGCAACCGCCTTTGGCAGATGGTGGCACTGAGAGCATGCCAATCTCTCCCACAGCTAAAAATACATGCCGACGACAACGGGTCTATTTTAAAAGATACAATGCGCTCCCAATGTCTTCCTTGAATGTGAAGAACTGTGCTGTGCCGGGTCTCTCTGGGCTTCTGATTTCGTCTGATGGGGTGGAAGGGAGCATTCGAGGAAAGGAACCCAAGCCCAGGCACCGTGGGGGCCTTAGAAAAATTGTTGTGGAGGAGGAGGAAGGAGAGGAAGAAGAGGAGAGAGAAAAAATAATGAGATGGGAATTAAATATAGTCGGCAGCACATCCTCTTATCTGGCCACATTTTTTTTTTTTTAAATCTACACAGGAGGGTGGGGTTAGGAAGCAAAAATCAGAGAATCACAGAAGCCTAGAGCTGGAAGGGACCCAATCTCATTTCCCTGTTGGGAAAGCAGAGGCTCTGAGAGCTCAAGATGAGAAGAGCTGGCTTTTTGTCCTTATTTGGGGTGCAAAGGCTGGGGTTCCGGGTGTGGGCAATGAGGTCTTGGACCCTCTAACTCCTCTTCTGCACTTTATTTTGTGTGTTTTTTTTTTTAAGATTTTATTCATTCATTTTAGAGCTAGAGAGAGAGCAGGAAGAGAAGCAGAGGGAGAGGGACAAGCAGACTCCATGTTGAGCCCTGAGCAACAAACCAGGAGCCGGGCGTTCAACCGACTGAGCCACCCAAGTGTCTCTGCACGCTGACCGCATGACCCGTCACCTGCTTAGCTTTCTGTCAATCACTATTATCTGCGATCACCCTTTCTTTGGTACAAAGACAGTAGAGATTCTATATGTGCATGCATTGAGCCATTCATGTATTCAACAAATATTTATTAAGCACCTACCGCTACACTATGGGGACAAATACATATGGTCCCCATGTCCTGTTGCTTGTGGCCCAACACGTGAGGCGGGCAGTAGACAGGTAAGCATAGGGTGCCACAGGCCACACACACTGAAGCCAGACCCAGGTCGAGGCCCACTAACCAGCTCTGTAACCAAAGGTTACAAATGGTAGCATTTAATAGGACTGCACGATAAAATACAGGAGGCCCAGATACATTTGAATTTCAGATGAACTACAATTTTAAAAAATATATAAGTATAAACCCAGTATTGCATTATCTGAAGTTCAAAGGTAACTGGGCCTCCTGTATTTTTATTTGCTACATCTAGCAACCTACACTTAATATCAGGATTGTTTGGTTTCCTCATCTATAACAGAGGAAACCTAGTATCTATTTATAGGGATTAGTTATGTTGTGGCTTCAATGAGAAAGATGTGTGTATCTGAGACTGGCAGATAAATGTTCTTTCCTCTCCTCTCCCTTGCAACTTGCCTGGGGTTTTGCTCTGGCTGACATGTTAGCCCTCCTCCCCAAAGGAGGAAGGATGAGGGAAATATGCAGGTTAACACCTAGATTGCCCAAGGAAGTAGGAACCAACCCAGCTTCGCTTGGAGTGTTGGTAAGGGCCAGCAACCCTCCATTACTCTGGAGTGCTTGTTCAAAAATACAGATCTCAGGGCTCTCTGCAAGATTTAACAAATCATAAAGTAGAGGGAAGAACTTGCCTTTTTTTTTTAACTTTTTATGTTTAAAGATTTTACTTATTTGAGAGAGAACAGAGAACTCTAGAGAGAGAAAACACAAGTGGGGGTTGGAGGGCAGAGGGAGAGGGAGAAGCAAACTGCCTACTGAGCAGGAAGTCCCGTGTGGGGCTCAATCCCAGGACCCTTGGGATCGTGACTTGAGCCAAAGGCAGACGCTTAACCAACTGAGCTGTCCAGGTGCCCCAAGAATGTGCCTTTTAAACAAAATCCCCAGCAACTGCCTGGACTCGGAAGCTTGGGAACCGCTGGCCTGGCACGTGAAGAGGGGCTGCTGTCCCTGCTGAGAGGCGATCACCGAAGCCTGCATTGACCTGTGGGATCCTGCACTGGATCCTGGAACGGAAGAAGGACATGAGTGGGAAAATGGGCGAAATCTGAAGAAACATCAGTAGTTCAGTTAATGGTATCATACCCACGTTCATTTCTTAGTTTTGATCATTGTCCCATGGTTATATAAGATGGTAATATGAGGGAGCACGCAGTGAGAGATATATGGGAACTCTCTGTACTATCATCGCAACTCTTGTGTAAATCTCATATTATTTCCAAGTTAAAAAAAAAAAAAAAAAAAAAAAAGCTTGTTTTGGCTCAAAGCCTGCCCCTGCGCCTTTCCCCAGTGTGGTGGTGCAGCCAAAGACCCAGCCCACGGGCTGCCTGGACTCTGGGCGCACGGTGGTTAAGCAAGTGCAGGTAGCTGAGCCCCTCCCCATCCCCCATCCCTAAACACAAGGTTCTGGGGAAGCACTTCTCTTTCCTGCCACTCACACTGGGGCTTAAATGTCAACCTCAATGAATTACATTTTAATCTATGTTATCAACCTGGCCAAGGCCCTAATTGGATGCCAGGCACACCCGCTGAAGGGCATGCATAATTCATCAGCTGGGAGGCCATGGAAGCCTTTCATCATGGGCCAAGGAAGGAGGAGGGAGAGAAGGGGAGAGAGGGAGGCAGGGATATGAACTCGAAAAAGAGAGCAAGTAGGTAGGTTAGAGGGGAGGTGGGGGAAGAGACCTGGAATAATCTTCCCAGGCTTTAAGTGTAAAGACTTCAAGAGCAGTCTTGAAGCTTCCACTTAGGGCCACCTCCTCTAGGAAGTCTTCATTTACTGCCCCCCTCACCCCCACCAACCCCCCTGCATGTTCCAGGTCCTCCTTCCCTTACACGCCTGTAGCACAGGACATACCTCCTGGGACAATGTCTAACTGGATGACAGATCGCTCCCACCTGGCAGTCTGCACACAGTAAAGTTTTGTCAAGTGACGGGCTTTCACTCAGATTTCTAGCTCAGGCTATACAAAGATATGCTCTGAACAGAGGAACGTTTGCACTTGAGCTCGCCGGCCCTGCCGCCCAGGTTGCTCCATTCCTCAGGGCCACCCTCCATTCTGCCCAACCTCTGCCATCTTCCTCTGCCCACCAGCTACCAAAGCCAAGAACCACACAGGGAAGCCAACACTGTTGCAGTGGAACTGGAAGGGAAAGTCCCTATTTCTCCAGGCAGGCCTCCTGCTGCACGGCCAGGCCCAGAATGCCCCCACCTTCCATTGGTCCCTCCAGGTGGGCTCCTACTCCACTCAAGCTGCCTTGTCCAGGTCACCAACCAAATCCATATGAGCTCTGTTTCTCGGGTCCTCACCTTGACTAACCTACAGCAGCACTGAGCACCCCCTGCTCCTTAACATGCCACCTTCTCTTGACTCCTGACATCACACTCTTCTGCTTTTCCTCTTTCCCCTTTGGCCACGTGGGTGTCCATTGGCTTTTCTGAATCTCTCACCTTTGAGGGTCCGTTGTTGAGTGCTGGGAAGTCTCAGGGCTCATCCCTCAGACCTCAGCTCTTCTCTACCTAACATGATTCAGTTCCTTGGCTCTAAATGCCACCAAGCACTAAGGGTTCCTAAACCAACACACCCACCCTTGACCTCTCCCTAAAGCTTCAAGCATAAATATCCACTTTGTGTGCCTAGAGTTATCTATGGCTGCATAACAAGCCACCTCCAAATGTAGCAGTTTAAAACAATAAATATGTGTTATCTTGCAGTTTCTGTGAGTTGGGGATCTGGATGCCATTTATCTGGGTGCCTCTGGCTGAGGTTCTCAAGCAGCCAGCTGGGGCTCTAGTCTCATCAGAAGGTGTGGTGCGGTAGGATCTGTTTCCAAGCTCACTTGCCTGGGTGTTCCTTGGAAGTCTCTCCATAGACTCACAATACGGCAGCTGCCTTGTTTCAGAGAAAATGAGAAAGAGGACAAGGAAGAGGACCCAAGGCAGAAGCAACAGACTTTTTGTAACTTGACCTCAGAAGGGACATTGCACCACCTTTGCCCAATTGTGTTTGCCAGAAGTGAGTCACTAAACCCAGCTCACCTTAAGGGGAGAAGACCACAAGGGCGTGAACAGCAGGTGCAGGGATCACTGAGGGCCATCTTAAATAGGCATCTTCAATGAAACACGCCCAGGAAAGAATTCTTAATATTTTCCATCCCGAACTTGCTCCTCTCTGCATTTTCTCTATCTTCGTAGCTACTGTACCAGTGTCAGAATGGAGTGTACTATCAACTTGGATAAGTGCAAACTACATCTCCCAGAATCTCCCTATTTCATGGTTCTGGGATAGAGCTGGCCCAAGTGGGAGCAGGTACAGGATTTGGGAGAAGGAAGCGAAGGATTAGCCATTATTCACGGAAGATCATGGCAGTCATGTCTGCTGCTGGGCAGATACAGAGCTACCGGGGGCCTTTTAGCATGTTCTCATCCTCCTCTGCTCTGTGTCTAGCTTATCGTCAAGAGCTATGATCCTCCAGTTCCCCCCTCCACTCCAAACTTCACTGCCCTGGTTTCTCCCACCATAACAATGAATTCCCATAGTGAATCCTTTCTCCCATACTGCTACCTCCTTTTTGCCACAATTAAAGTGTCACCTGCTCAGAGAGGCCTCTCCTGAATCCACTACCTTGTCCATGTTCTAATCCCCTAAACCACTAGATTCTGAATAATTCTTAGCCAACTTCACCTCCTTATTCTGTCCCATCTACAGCATAGTGTTCTGTAATTCCATTACCATGGATGTTTAAAATCAGTCCCGCAAAATGGGCATATTCATACCTATTTTTTTATTGGGAAATGAATACACCAAGAAGAGAAGTGATTTGCCCATGATCTCACAAAGCAAGCGATGAAACAGACAGTAAGAGGGGAGATCAGAGCCCAGTTCTGCCTGATCTCTGGTCCATTTATTTTATCATATATAATGCCTCTCCATGCCTAAGGCTGGCTTTGGGAGAGTTTCTCAACATCTCAGTGTGTCAATGTCTTCATCACAGGTACCCACAGATTGACTGAGAGTGCTGAGAGTATTTAGTAACTTCTAAGTACTATGACTTTTGCCCCCCTACCCCCAACAGATCCCCAAAGCTATCTCCCTTGGGATGGATCCCCAGAGTGGAATCAAGGACTCTTGGGATTATTTTGAGCAGAAGAACCATGTGTCCCCTCCAAGACTGTGGCAGATTTTATCCTGGATCCTGGGCAGTGCCCTGCTGGGGCCTCTTTCTACCCCACTCCTCTCTCAGTTCACGGTCTCAGGTGGGCTGGTGGCCCATCTCTCGACCCCACATGAAATCAATAACAGAAAGCCCCAGACCACCGACCAAGCCTGTACCACTCACCGAGGTACACAGAGGCCTGGGGGGCAGGGCCTTCACCAGCTTCCAGGCCTCTGTACCCTGTGTTCCCTTGCAGTAGGGCTGCACTGTGTCAGGCCTTCAGCGAGCTTCACTTGGAGCTCTTCTGAGGTTTATGCAACTTGGGAGTCACACAGCTGGAGAAACAGACTTGTAATCCAACAGGTCAAGGGCCATAGAAAAGCCAGTGTCACTATGGTTAGTTTTATTTCCAGTGCCTGCTGGGTAAAGCCCAACTTCCTTTCCTGCCACCCAGGTCTCTCTGTGGTCTGTCTCCTGCCAGGACTCCCTGTGCAAATGCTCTGATTCTCCCTCTCTCCAGAAAACACAGGTCCTTTTGCCACTTTGACTCTTAGCTCAGAGCACTGCCCCCTTCTGGTGACCTCCACTTACCTCTTCACCTGGCTATTATCTTTGCCCAAAGGTACAGGTCAAAACCAACCATTAACCACATACAGATGAAACACTTCAGAATTATCTTCTTTTAAGATTTAGAAAAATCACTACTTTCTCATCAGTTTATACATCCAGAAATGTTTTCCCATCTGCTGTTCAACTATCAGAAGTTATTACTTTTGAATATAAAGCAAGCAGCTCCACTGTAGAGTTGTGGAAATAACCACACCTAGCACATTTTAAACTCTTCTTCATTGCCTAGCAGTGTACCCAGCACTTTCTGTGAGTTAAATACATGGACTTCTTTCAAAACCCTGGGAGGTAGCTACTGTTATTATTCCTTCTCCAGAAGAAAAAACTGAGGCTCAGAGATACTTAAAATGTACCTGCTTTTTGTCCCCTCAACATACAAGTAGCAAAGCCAAGATCGGAATCCTGGTCCACAACTCCGGTCAACTGCTAAACTGCACCCGGTCACAAAGAAGGGCTCAGGGAGGTGGAGAGGCTTGTCCAGCCCCTCCATGCAAATGCTTCTCAAATTTTAATGTACACGAGTCACCTGGGGTTCTAGTTAAAAAAGGTATTAAAATGAAGATTGTGACACCCCAGGTCTGGGGAGAGGCCCAAGGTTCTACATCTCTAACGAGTCCCCAAGTTGTGCTAACGCTGCTGATCCAAGTACCACACTTTGAGTGGTGAGGCTCTATCCACACTGCACCTGGGAAACACCTGCTACCTCTCTGTCACATGGGCCCCCATGGGTAGGTAAGTTCTTGCAGTAAGCACAGACTGCTCCTGTCATTGCAAGGAACAGAAAACCCAACTCAAACATTGGTTTAAGACAAAAGAAGAATCTGTTGATTTATGTAGCTGAGAAATGCCGGTTTCAGGCAACACTGTATCTAGGTGCTCTGCTGATCTATCAGGACCTGGCTTCTTGTAACTGCTCAGTTCTGCACTTCATGCTGGCTTCATTCCCAAGCTCCACATAGTGAGACAAAGGCTGCCAGAGGAATGAAGACACAGTGGGATAACCTTGACAAGCTGAAGCTGTCTCCCATATGGGAGGTTCCAAGGGTCTCATCACCCCACACCTGACCTGGGTGTCCTGAAAGTCTGAGCTGGCTAGTGATGGCAATGCCACAGGCTGATTTGCTAAGGAATGCATAGAGATGCACTGGCCACATGCTGGCATGTAGTACCTTCTCGAACTCCCTGAGTTATTCTGGTCTTCCTCATCTGTGGCAGGGTGAACTATGGGTCCTGACTCTTCACTCTCCTGCAGCAGTGTTATACATCCCAGTCTTTGCCATAGCTGCCGGTGGGTGGAGTGAACGTCCCCACCTCATGCTTTGGGGGTTGGGCACGCAAGCTGCTTTGGCCAATGGACATTGAAAGGTGCGAAGTGAGCAGAAAGAGGCTGCTTGCCTAGTCTGGTTTCCCGTCTCATGCCATGGTGACCATGGAGCAAAGCACATGCCCTGAGCAAGCACCAAGTGGCTGGTGGCCCGTGGAGGATGAGAGACATGAGGAATGAGCTTGTACTCAGCATGCTCAGCCGAGAGCCTGGGCGCAGCCTAGCTCAGCTGAGGAGCAGCTCTCCTGCGAGACCGAGCAAGAGAACGAGTGATTGGTGTGCTAAGGTCCTGAGACTGAGCTGGAGTTGTTTTGCCATACCGCATCACTGTGCAGGACCCTGTACACCAGCTGAATAACTCACCCTCAAGAACGGGACAGTAAATTCTTCTCCTTTTGAGCTCTCCACGTAGTACCTGGTGTACACTCAGGTATCGGAAACAACAGGACTCCTCCAGCATAATTTCTCAATATGACAGATAGGGAAACCGAGGCTCAGAGCACTGAGGGATTTGCTTACGATCACTCTGAGTGGGTGGCCCAGCAGGCAGAGCTAGAACTGCCTGCTGACTTCTGAGCCAGGGTCTTTCCCCTGTCCCCTCTTATTTCTTTGTTCAGAGCCTGTGACAACATTCTCCTGACCTGCACCATCTTGGCGAGCATGGCCTCGAGACTCAGAGGTCCCACTTCACTCTGCCCTTGCGTCGTGGGCTGACCTTTGAAGGCCCCTGCACTCAAGGTTCTACATGGATTTCCGAGGTCTGCTTCCGAGGCACAGCCTGTGGGACCACAGAGGTAGGTCATGTTCACGGTCATGGTGCGGTCGGAGACACCAGCAATCCATGCAGGCCCACGTGTCCACAAGGTCTCAGGGTCTCTGGCTGGTGGACTCTACAAAGATGACTTAAGAAAAGTCACAGCTGGGACCAGGGCTCACGTGTGCTGGGATTGAGGAGGAGAGTGAGTCAGAGTGGGACTGCAGGGAAGCAGATATGGGTCCGTCAGCTCCTGGGGACCACCTGGGATCAACCCCAAGGCAAGGCCAAGTCCAACCACAAGGTACTTCTTACTTTCTGAGAAAATGGTTCCCCAGCAGTCTTGCTGAGGGAAGTGGGCGCTTGGTTCACAAGCCTGGTTGGCAGGCATACAACGCAGATGGGCTGCTGACAGCATCCCCCTCTTGCCCCCTCCTCAGAATATTCCGAAGGGGGAGAGAGCAGCAGGGCTGCCCGCACATCTCCTCCCTCCCCATGTTCACGCAATCTGGCAGCAACTCTCATGTGCATCCCCCCTCCACTGATCTTTTCCATCCATGCTGGTCCCACAGGTCTCTACCCCCAACTAGCCTGAGTTAGCTCCTCAAAAGCTGGACCAGGATGAGAGCTGGGTGAGGCACAAAATTTATGGAGCCGCCAAAATTACTCAGCAAACAAGATAAATAATACTTCGGTACCATAGTTTTTAAAATTGAAATTAATACAAAAGAAAATCCATGATGAGCAACTATCAAAATTTTATGCAGACAGCCTCGAACGGGATGGGATTTAGGTTGAGGCAAATAAAGCCTTGTCCTATAAGTATGAGGTTAGATGTCGTTAGGAACATCTAATCCTATGGTATGAAGCACCTGGGTGGCTCAGTCAGTTAAGTGTCTTGACTCTTGATTTTGGTCAGGTCTTCATCTCAGGGTCCTGGGATGGAACCTGGAGTCAGTCTTGGCGCTCAGTGGGGAATCTGCTTGAGATTTTCTCTCTCCCTCTGCCCCTTCCCCCACTCATATACATGCATGGGCATGCATGCGTCCTCTCCCTCCCTCCCTCTCAAATAAAAAATAAATAAATACATAAATCTTTAAAAAAATTTTCTACATTTCATTTGCAATGAATTTTTTGTATTTAAAATTGTTTGAATATTGCATTAAAATGTTTCTTTTTTTAAAAAAAGATTTATTTATTTTTTAGAGAGAGCTAGCAAGCAGGGGGAGAGGCAGAGGGAGAGAGACTCTTAAGCGGATTCCCTGCTGACTATGGAGTCTGATGTGGGGCTTGATCTCAAGACCCTGAGTCTTGAGGGTCTCAAGACCCGAGAGTCTGATCTCAAGACCCTGAGTCTTGAGGGTCTCAAGACCGAGAGTCTGATAGCTGAAATCAAGAGTCGGACACTTAACCAACTGAGTCACCCAGGCACTCTTTATTTATTTTAATAACTGATTTTTGGCCCCCACTTTAAATTCTTCACCCAAGACAAGCACCTTAGTTTCCTCATCCAGGTCCCAGTCCTACAAACTGTGGTCTTGTCACCCACCCTCCTCATTCCTAGCAATGTGTCCCCTGTATTGTCAGGGTACAGGAAAAACTGTATGTGCCTTTTAAGTCCTCATGGTCAGATCCCTGCCCACTTCACCCTAACCAATGGTAGTCAGCTGGAACACACCTATATGGCCATAAGGGTTGTTAATAAATATTGGAATACTTCCCAATCCCAAGCACCAGCACCCCTCTCCAAGAATCCCTGTGATCCTAGCTCCTCTCCCAGGACCTGTCAGTACTCCCCACAATCGGGGCACCTGGGTGGCTCAGTTGGTTAAACGACTGCCTTCGGCTCAGGTCATGATCCCGGAGACCCGGGATCAAGTCCCACATCGGGCTCCCTGCTCGGCGGGAAGCCTGCTTCTCCCTCTCTCACTCCCCCTGCTTATGTTCCCTCTCTGGCTATGTTTCTCTCTGTCAAGTAAATAAAATCTTAAAAAAAAAAAAAAAAGAACTCCCCACAGCAAACAAAGGACTAGTGGCTGACCAATTCAGGACCCCAGATTCTGCCCAAGCAATATTCTGAATAGCCACCTGTCTGGCCTCATGCTATGTCATGCTTGATAAATTTAATGGGGACAATTATTCAAATTAGAGTTCCCTCCTCATATTATACACAAACATGAATTCCAGCCAAAGTAAAGACCTAAATATACACCTAAACAAAAATAAAATAAACCAAGACCCTAAAAACTTTGCAAGTAGATTTAAGAAGTTTTCAAAAATCATGAGATGGAAAAGGCTTCCTAAGCAAATTATAATGCCAGATTGGAAAACTGGGAGAAAGTATATGCATGAAATAATAGACAAAGCCCATACTATGTAAAGAGCCCTTATCAATAAATAAAATGACAAAGAACCCAAAAGAAAAATGGACAAACGTGTGGATGAGCAATACACAGAAAAGGAAATAAAAATGGTCAATACACATAAGCAAAGTTTTTTAATTTTAGTAGAACTCAAAGAATATAATTAAAATAACAATGAAATCATTGTAACTCACTCAGTCTCCCAAAATGTAAGAGATTGTGAATATTCATCACTGGTAAAGATGTAAAACAGGTACTCTGTTGGTGGAAGTAAAAATGATTTAATTTTTTTTAGGGATGCCTCGGTGGTTCGATCAGTTAAGCATCTGCCTTTGGCTCAGGTCATGATCCCAGGGTCCTGGCATCGAGCCCTAAGTTGGGCTCCCTGCTCAGTGGAAGTCTCCTTCTCCTTCTCCTCCCCACTCGTGCTCTATCTGTCTCTCAAATAAATAAATAAAATCTTTAAAAAATTTTTTTTCAAAGGGATAATTTGGTAATATTTAAGGGTTTTAGAGGAGGGTGGAACATTGACTATGTTCTTATCCTGTCTGATAAATTCCCTTAGCCCTGGAAATGGAGCAAGGTGTGGTCACTAATGTGGATACCCCATAAAGAAAAGATCAGAAAGCCACGGGGAAAGAGAAACGCATGAAGCCAATGGGTAGCAAATGCAACGCCTGTAACCAGAGGTCCTCTACTTCACCATGATGTCCAAACATGCCTAAGAGACACTTAGGTGACTGCCTGCAGCTTCTAGGCCAATTCCTAGCTCCTTCGCATGACAGACCAGGCCTTTTATGAACAAGTTCCTTCTCTCTCCCTGATCATTTTTCCTACTGCTCCAACTCATATTCCACATTAAGGCCATTTCCAGACTGAGCATGCCATCTTCCACCCTGCTGATCTTTCATGCATGCCACTTTCACCCTTTAAAATGCCTTTTTCTTAATCTGTGTCAGACCAGCAGCCCCCAGTCCTTCAGGGCCTGCCTTAGGCCTCCCTTCTTCCAGGAAGTCCTTCTAGCTTCTCTGGAGATTGGGTTAGGAGCTAATTCTTTGCAATCCCATGACACACTGTACCCTGGCCTCTCACTCAGAGTTCTTAGTGGCCTTCTTCCCTACTCAGCCATGAGATTCTGGAGGACAGCAGCCTCGCCCCAGGCACCTCTGGTCTCTGATGCTGAATCACAGAGTGGCGAGGGACCATCCACCATTGGTCAAACACATATCAGACCCATGCAGTACAGTGATGAATACAGGTCCCTGTTCTGGAGCGTACTTCAAGTGGGAGAGACAGAGTTAATGTGTTGATTAGTTCATTAAAGGATGGATCATTAGTGTTTGAAGTAAACAGAGAATAACAGGGAGGACAGGTGGGAAGATTTAGGTAGAGTCATCAGGGAGGCCTCCCTGAGAAGGTGAGACCTGAGGGGTGAAGAGCGAGCTATGGGATGACCCAGGCAGCGGAAATGAGGGCAAAGGCCCTGAGATGGGAATCGCATGTCAACTGGAGGACAAGTATGACCATAACGGTACACCATCGAAGAGTTCTGACCTTTTTTAAAAAAATATATTTATTTATTTATTTGAGAGAAAGAAAGTATGCACACAAAAGTGGGGGGTGGGAGGAGGGGCAGAAGGAAAGGGAGAGAGAGAATCTTAGACATGTTCCATGCTGAGCATGGAGCCCGACATGGGGCTTAACTCAGGACCCCGAGAACATGACCTGAGCTGCAATCAAGAGTCAGACACTTAACTGACTGAGCCACTCAGACGCCCCAAAGATCTCTGGCTTTTAATCCCTCCACCTGCTATGTGAGAAAGGGACTTGGGATGCAGGGGTAGAAGCAGGGACACTAATTAGATGGCTATTCCACTAAGTGCAGTAATGCTGATGGATGGTCAGGTAGAAGTAGAGAAGTAAAATTGTATTAGGATAGACCTGAAGACTCAGTGGTTAATTAACACTCAACACATGTATAGTTTATTTCTTGCCCACATAAAAGTCCAGTGTGGGTTGGGCAGCCCTCATCTTGGAGCTCTGCCATCTGGAACACATGGCTTCCAAGGTACCATGTCAAGGAAAGAGACGGTTGAAGGAGGGACGCTGGTTCTTTGCTACTTTGGCCAGGGAGGGCCCTGCATCACCTGTGCTCACAATTCATTGGCCAGAACCAGTCACACGACCCCATCTGCAAAGTGGGAAATGCAGGGGAGGTCATGAGATACCCAGTGAGTACTCTGTGGACCCCCAAAATGGATTTCTTTTCAGATACAGAAGTGATTTAACTAGATGGGTCAGTCACAGAGGTTGGAGGTTGGGATGATTCCCAGGTTTCTGGCCTTGGCTGGTGATGTAGAGTTTTCATATCCAAAACAACACTGCTCTTCCCCTCCCATGAACCTGCTTCTTCCTCCATCTTAGTTGGCAAGTCCATGTTTCTGGCTGCCCAGCTCAAAACCTTTGCTTCTTTCTTGAATTGCATACTTTAAGTGGGTGAATTATATGGTATATTATATTGCAATATAGCTATTGACAGATCGGTCGATAGAGAGAGGGATGGATGGATGGATGGATAGATGGGTAGTTGGAAAGACAGATGGACATATCCAGAATCTGATCACGTCTCTCGCCTTCACTGCTGCTTCTCTGGTCCAAACCCCCACCATCTCTCCTGGGCCATGACAACATGGTGGCCAGAATAATTCTGCTACAGTTTAAAGCAAACTAAGTCGTTCATCTGTTAAAAGCCTTGTAAAGCCTCGTCTCAGCATTAAAGCCACATTTCTTACAATGGCCTACAAAGCCCAATACACTCTGACCTCTCCTTCCTCCTCACTTGGCCTGACCTCCTCCTATGGTCCTACTCACATAATCCTGGCCAATCACACCAGCTTCCTTACCATTGCTCAAATGAACCAGACATGTTCTTACCTCAGGACCTTTGCACATGCTGTTCATCTAGCCTGGTCTGAGGTACCCAAGACATCTGCATAATTCACTCCTTCACCTCCCCCTCCCCTCTTTGCTCAAATTTTACCTTCACAGTAAGGCTTTACTGATTGTCCTAGTTAAAATTGTAACCCTCCCCTGGTAGGTTTAATACTTTATCATCCTCAACATTTTTATGACATTTGTCATCTAACATGCTATCCAGTCAACTTATTTGTTGTGTCTATTGTTTATTGTTCTGCCTCCCCAAACTAAAATGTAAACTTGAAGAGGAGAAGGATCACTATTTTGTCCTCTGATGCACTCCAAGCATTAGATGCTAAGATAACAATTGTTGATTAAATAAATAAATACGTGAAATGTGTCACAAGGTGGGATGGAGAAAACTCCCACCCACAGTAGGTGTTCAATAAACACTGGTTAATTACATATTGGCACTAGATTGATCCACAGGCCAGACTTAGAAATGCATTCCACAACTTGAGCCTTAGGAGGAAACGAGACCCCAGAAAGTGACAAGCACAGCACTTGACCCATACCAGAGTCTCAGTAAGTTTTCATTTAGGGCAGCTTTGCTTCACAAATTCTGTTCCCCATCATGAAATACCATCTCTTCTCCTTCATATATCCTGATTACATCCACCCTTCTAGGCCCAGTAGAGAATCACCCAGCTCACTCTCTCCCAGGTCTGACGTCTACATTTTGGGGTTTTTTTTGTTTTTTTTTTGTAAACTGAGGCAACCTCTCTCTGGGTAGATGTCTGTGTTAACTGCTGCATCAGTGCACCCATCCATGAACTCTCTTGGTAATGTGTTTCAATGACGAATGCCTGTTTCGGCATATCCTCCCTTCCACTCACATTCCACTTGGTCCTCCTGGGACCCCATGAACTATAAGACAGGTGTGCTTGCCAACACTCTCGTCAAAAGTTATCAGGAATAGAATTTAATAAACAGGAAGCAACATATGAAAACATTGAGTCAGAGAAATGACACACAAAGGCTGAAATGGCCTTTGCTGCCAAAGTTCCAATCTGTGGATGGGTCCTTCACGGTCGCCAAAGATGAGAGCCTGTGTTCTCAGGCAGCTACTGACTTCAGTGTAGCATTCTCTGAAGGGGCACCTCCACTCACACACCTCCCCGGGGCCTCTGCCATCTCCAGTCTACCCGGGACCCAGGGAGCCATGCTCAACAGCAGACCACCCTCAGCAGCATTCCTGACTTCCTGCGATACTTGGAACTCTACTTCCCATGCCTCAGAGAATCAGTGGAAGAGAACAAGAAAAGACAGGCTGGTGTTTATGATTTGCAATGCCACCTCTGCAGCTCTGCGGGCCAATAGCTCCCTTTCTTAGTGTGTCTGTTTGGAGTACTTGCTGGAGAATCCATTTGAGAATCCACTGGGATCTCTTGCCTACTCAGATAAACCCCCAATGCCCACCTTCCTGGTGATGAGGCAATGACGTAAAAGCACCTATAAGCTGGAAAGCCATGTTGTTCTATGGCTGCATCTACCTATAGGGTTGTGTTTCTCCAGCTGATCCCTATGTGTTAGAGGCAGGCCTGAGAGTTTTTCCTTCATGTCTCTTTCTCTTTGACTTTCAGTAGGTATTCCGTCAGTCCTGGCTGATCACTGAGTGACACCCATTGGGATCAGAGAATTAGCTCATTCAGCAGAGGCATGCCCTTTGAGGACTGAGCCTACGAGTGGCTCCCAACAACCAGAATAAGATTTTTATTTTAGATGAGGTGTTATCGAAGTTAAGGAGTACTTTAATGAGAGTATGTTTTTGAGCATGTATTGTATATAAAGTCTAGTACTTTAACTTTTACTGAGTGCTTCCCACTCCCCTGCATGCTTCATACTTATTTATACACGTCGAACAATTTAATCCTCAAAACAACTCTAATAAGGGAGCACTGCTATCATCTCTGCAGATAAGGAAAAAGGGGCCCAAAGATGTGAAGTGCAGGAGCACATGGGCTGCAGGAGACAGGCATACACACAAGCGGTAGCAAGAATGGCCGAGTAAGATACATGCCACAGGACATGAGAGTGAAGAGGCTAGGTCCCTCACTGGAATTCCCTCACGTGCCTTGCCTACCTCAAGAATTTTATGCATCCTTCGAGATCCAGCTCATGGTCTGTGTTTTCTGGTAAAGCCTTCTCTAACCTCTCCCCCACCTCCAGCCCCCAGCAGAAATGACCACTCCCTTTGCTGATCCATCTTGCCTGGGACACAGCATTGGCCCGGCCTGATCTCCCTGTGTGACCATGGCTCCCACACCTGTCCCCCTCACCACGCTGTGAGCCCCTGGAGAACAGAGGCGGATAGTGCTGCCAGGGAGCACTCTTCCCAGCACTCTTCCCAGCCCAGAATAGGGGCTCAGTAACCCCACCCCCCCACCCCCCCGCTGAATGACATATGTCACTTCTACTCCTCTTCCACTGCCCGAAGCAAGTCACATGCTTCTGGTTGCACCTGCCACACCTCAGTCCCTGCCTGGTCAAACTCAGCTATGCCAAACAGACCCCCCCCGCACCCATCCATAGGGACCACCGGAAGGATCAGCTGACAGATGGGTGAGGGGAACCAAGCCAGGTCACTGTATCCACACCTTGGGAACCCCACCCCCAACCCCATATGGGGCTCTTCTAGAAATGTGGGAAAGTTGTAAATGAGGTCTGTGCTGTGTGGGCTATGAAGGGAAGGCTTTGGGACACGGGAAGGAGTCTACACTGGCGCGTAATGCTGACTCCACTACTAATTTTTCATGTGACTTTGAGTGCCTCTTTCACCCTCTATGGTTCTCTTTCTCTCCACCAGTAAAATCTTGGACTACAAGCTCATGGTCTCCATGGCTCTAAGGCTACGTGATCCTGACAACCAAGCCTGGCTCACTGACATGCCACATGCCTTACCTATCCCATTCTTTGGGAGCCTGATGAATCTTAACACACGCAGCAAGGCACTACAGAGAAAGTGCTAATAATCCTTTCCCATCTTTAAAGTCTGTCTTTTTTCCACCCTTACACATTTTTTCCCTTCTTGAATATTGAATCTCAGGGGTGAATAAGCTATGTCATCTCCAAATGCTCAGAGATTTGGGTTCCATGGGGGTGAAAGAAAGGAGGGGTGAACGATCTTTTCCCTCTCGTCACAGGAAGCTGCAGCATGCTTCAAAAGAAAGATCGGCCTCTGATTATTAAAAATAAACCCTAGCCCACAGCCTGCCTTGCACATTAGTCTTGCCAGCTGATGCAGACTTGCACACACACTCTCTGGCTCCGTACTGAGATCCAGCTTCTCTGGCCAGTTTTCATGCTGAGATTCTCTAAGGACAGCCATTTGTGTTTGGACAACTATGAAATCAGCTATTTGCTTGCTCAAGAAAGGAAATGCTACCCCAGGGCTGAAGGGGACAATGAGTCCTTAGAATCTTGACTAGGGAACTTAAGTGGTTTGAACGGAAATTTAAGATATACATTGAGATTCTTCTGGTATTAAGTGACAAAAACACTAACTGATACTGATTAATGCAGAGAAGGTAATTTTTTTTGGGGGGGGGACTCATATACCTGAAAAGTCTAGAATGTGGAGATGCCAACTAGCTTCAGGAATGGCTAGATCTAGGGGCTTGAACAAGCTCATTGGACATTTGTCTCTCCCTCTCTACGCGCTCCATCTCTTCCAGGCAAACTCTTCCCAAGCTTGACAAGATTATCTCCTAGCAGTTGAGTCCAGCGGAAAGAGATTCTGGTTCCCACTGGTTTCAATAAAAGTCTCAGAAATAACTCTTGTTGTCTAATTTGAGTCATATACCCATTCCTCAATCAATCATTGTAGCCTTAGGATAGAAAACATTAAGTGGTCAGAATAGGAACTGAGGATGAGGTCTACAGTCATACCGCCCTGAATGTGCTCGATCCCATCTGTTCTCAGAAGTTAAGCAGGGTCGGGCCTGGTTAGTGCTTGGATGGGAACTGAGGATGAAGCCCCCCATTCTCACCTGATAAACTGAGAGTGCAAAATGGTCATTTACAACACCCCCAAAAGTCAGTTTTAAAACCTAGACAGAACACATGGAGCATTCTGAGGATTCTGTAAAACAAGTAATAACAGGTAGAGAGGGGAATAAGACCAGAAAATTGAAAACAGAAAGATAAAAGAGAAAATGAATCAAGCCAAAAGTTGTTCTTTCCTTAAATAATCAGTAAAACTGAAATATGTGTAGCAAGACTCACAAAAAAAGAGAAAAGACATAAATTATTATCAAAAATGAAAAAGGAAATATCACCACAGATCCTGTAGTCAATAATAATATGGAAATACTACAAACACAATGATACATGTAAATTCCACAACTTAGATGAAACTGAACAATTCCTAGAAAAGTACAAACAACCAAAAATCACTCAAGATGAAAAAGATAACCTAAGTAGTCCTATAAAGAGTTTTTTAAAAAGTGAATCTGTAATTTAAAATCTTCCAAGAAAGAAGGTTCCTCGCCCAAGGTCTCGTTGACAAATTCTACAAAGTAAAGAAGAAATAACACTAACTCTACACAATCTCTTCTAGAAAAAGTGAAGTGAAGGAAACATATCCCCACACATTTTATGAATTCAGCAATACCGAGATCAAGAACTTACAAAGATAGTAACAGAAAGAAAATGACTAATATTTTTCATGAACATAAAAGCACAAGTTCTGGGCAAAATAATAGCCACCAAATCCCAGTTTATATACGTATCTCAAACAAGCAAGTTAAGGCAGAAACACAAGGCTGGTTAAATATTAGAACATCCATCAATGTAATCACCATATTTAAACTTGAAAAGGAAAAATACTCTATATGATTTTATTAATTCATGCAGAAAAAGGATGTGACAAAATTCAACAGCAATTCATGATGAAAACTCTTAGTGAAACTGGAACAGAAGAATCTTCTTCAATGTAAGAAAAGTATTAAAAAAGCTACAGCTCCCATTATACTTGCTACTGAAGGACAGTGTGCTTTCCCTTAGGCTGGGAATGAGGCATGTTTGCCCATCAGCATGGTTATAATCAAAGAGTCTGACAACACTAAAGGCAGTCTATGACCTAGCTGGAACTTTTCAGCATTGCCGTTGGGTATGTGAAGGGGTGCCCCTAGTGTACAGATATGCACAGCAATTTCTAATAAAGTTAAACACTTACTGTATGCTCCAACATTCCACTCCCATTTCAACAGAAATGTATACATATGTGCACTTAAAATATGCACAAGACTGGGGCATCTGGGTGGTTCAGTCATTGAGCATCTGCCTTCAGCTCAGGTCATGATCCCAGAGTCCCAGGATCAAGCCCTGCATCGGGCTCCCTGCTTGGCGGGAAGCCTGCTTCTCCCTCTCTCACTCCACCTGCTTGTGTTCCCTCTTTTGCTGTGTTTCTTGCTGTCAAATAAATAAATAAAATCTTTTTAAAAAATGTACAAGACTGCATCATTGCAGGTATAATCACCACACCCCCAAATTAGAAAGTCAAATGTCTTCAACAGGAAAAGAGATAAACAACGATATGTCCATACAGTAGAATACTATTTAGCAGTGAAGGAAAGAACAACTCAGGTGTAACTTAAAAACAGTACGGTGGCAAAAGCAGCCAGGCACAGAAGAGCACACACTGCGCGATTTCATCCATACCACATTTTAGAACAGGTACAACTAAGCCAAGATGATAGGAATCACAACAGTGGTTGGTTGCCTGAGGGAAAGGTTGTCTGGAAACGGCCCAAGGGAACTTTCTGGGGTGATGTAAATGTTTTCTATCTTGTTTTGAGTAATGTTTCACAGTTGATTACAATTGTCCAAGCTCATAGGACTGAACACTTTGAGTTGTACATTTCTTAAAAAAAAAAAAGTTATCTGTTTTTTTTTAAATTTTATTTTAGAGAAAGCATGCATGAGTAGAGCAGGGGGAGCACCAGAAAGGGAGTAGGAGGGGGAAAGAATCTCAAACAGACTCCCCATTGAGCATGGAGCCCAACATTACGCTTGATCTCACTACCCTGAGATCTGGACCTGAGCTGAAACCAAGAGTCAGACATTAACCAACTGAGTCACCCAGGTGCCATAAGACCTGCACATTTCTATTTTACCTCAATTTAGTATGAAGAAAAGAAACCCTTGATGAATATAGCACTTTACTTTCTATGAAACATTTTCATACCTATTCCCCTGTTCCCTCCATTTGATCTTCTCAGCAACCCTAAGAGGTAGGAAGATGGGACTTTTTTATGAATGAGGAAACAGGGAGAGAGTGAGAGTGAGAAAGGGACTCCTGAGAGCACAGAGCTTGTGCCAGAGCAAGGACCAGAGCCCAGGTGTTGGGACTGCACAGCCAGTGCTCCTTGCACATGCTTTGGCTCTCTATCTGTGTTCTCCTGCTCCCTCAGGGGCCACAGAGATGCCCATGGGGTGACGGTGCCCTCCCACAACTCTCTCCACATTTATCCCCTCTGCAGACTCAAGCCCTGCTTGTGATTTCATGTGAAAAGACTGAGAACTGCTGATGTTACAGATGCTAAACAAATGTAAATGCCCAGGGGCTCCTCTCTTCCTTTGCATCCTCTGTGGGAGGACACGAAAGACACTGGAGTTTGATTTTCACTCTGGGCTAAAATGGTTATACCTGCTCATTTCCAGGTCCCAGCTATTACATCAGAGAATGTAAAACCGAAAGAGCAGCTGGACAGGAAGTCCTTAACTATGGTTCTGCTGCTGTGTACTGTCAGCCTAGTCACTCTCTCTCTCTCTCTGCCTTGGTTTCCCCATCTTTGAGACAAGGGGCCTGGACTAGATAAGATCTAGGTATCCTGCATGAGGGTCTAGAACTGGAACGGTAGTAGTCATCTTTTTTTCAAAACCTCCTTTATGAACACTGTCAGCCCAGACACCCCCCCTGAGGATGCTCATTCCAGAGAAAAGTCTCAGATGTCACTGAGATGAACAGGACGTCCACATTCCCCACTCCACAATGCCCCATGTAGAGAAGTACCCAGGATCTCCAGGATGAATCAACTTCTGTTCCCCTGTCCAAAGAAATTTCAAGGAGCCTGACAGCCTCTGTGTGTCAATTCTGAGCCAAGATATTGGATTTGTGAAGACCTGGGTCCTGGTCCTAGTTCCATTAATAGCTGACCATGCCGCTCTTCAGAAAGATCCCTCCTCAGTAGGCATTTGTTCCCTTGTCCAGGAAAGGGAGTTAATGATCCCTGTCTACTTCCCTAGATTGTTAATGAAGTAAAAATTACAGATGTGCTTTGAGCAGAATAAAGCTCCCTACCAAGATAAGGGGCTCTTATCTTCCGGGGAGGCCAGAGGTATCTTTTAAATCCTTGTAGTCCAGAACTAACCTTTCTTTCCTGGTGCCTGTACAGTGCTGCTCATACCACTAGATGGCGCTAGCTGTCACTTGCAGATTAAGAAAGAAGGGTGTGGGAGAGCCAGGGGGCAGCCTGCTTTAAAAAAACTAGGCCAAAGCCGACTTGTTACATCACTTCTAATGGAAGCAGCCAGTTCAGTCTGGATTTTTCTCTATTGCAGGAGACAATGCAAGGAAACTTCCTGGCTCCTTGCGTATTTCAATGTTAATTATTTGGCCTGAGATCAGTCTTTATCTCCTAGGAACCGGTTCTGGAGCCCCTGCCCCACCGACTGAGAGTACAGGGCTTTCTCCCTTAAGGCTTCCGGAGGACCCCTCTCCATCTGGCCCCGGCCCCAGCCTCAAGCAGGCATAAAGTGCATTTCTTGTCCTGCCTTTTAAATCTCAGCTGAGTTCAACAAGCACTTCTGTCTACTTACACCGGGCGCCCTACTGTGACCTGAGCCCTGCCCTCCAGGGAGAAAAGACCGCAGATGCTTGACCTCAGATCTGCCCCTGCCCCTCACCTACTACGTGCAGAATTTTGAGCTAGGCATTCTGATTTTGTGTTCTTCACTTTCCTTACTTTTAAATGGGATTAATAAAAAAATATTCTTAAATGAGTTAATGCTGGTTGTTATGGAGCTTGGAATGGGATCTGGCACTTTGTAGGCACTAATAATTATTTAATGAGCGCCTGTGATGTACAGGCACACTTATCTCATTTAACGACCATACCAATGGCCCTGAGAAATTAAATAACTTGCCCAAGGCTGCACTGCGGTCCAAAGTAAAGGTAGGATTTGAACGGGGTTCTGGCTCCATGACCCTTGCCTTCAGCTGCTCTTAAGGAGAGAAAATGAGCAGCAAAAGGCAGAGAATCGAAAGACTAGAAAAACTGCAGACCACACTGTCAATCCCAGAATGCCTCCAAATGGGCCATCCTAAACCATGCTATTCAGCTCTCAGAGATCTTGCCCTAGATCAACTCTAGCACTCACTGGGCCTTTGGGATCTGGGGCAAGACCTTACCTTGTGCCTCAACTTATTCATTTATGAGAGAGGGCATCTTGATAGATCACTATTAATGCTTAGTTGTCAAAATCACCTGGGGTCCTTCTTAAAAGTACGGGTATTTGGACCCCACTTCTGGGTTGTTAAAATAGAATCTCCAGGGGAGGGATTTGGACATCTGTATTTTTAACAAGTGACTCATGATTCTCAGGCCCAGAAAAGTTAGCAAAACATCCTAGGCCCAGACTATCTTAGAAATTCTCTCAGTTCTGTTCATCTTGATCCCACTGCTCTTCCACCCAGCTCCTGATCCACCTCCCTACAGACACCTCCATTGACACCAAAGACCCTGTCCCTGTGCCCTATGGTCTAACCCCCCAAGTCCCATCCAACCCCACATGGATTTGATCTCTTCTACCTTCCTGTAAGGCACTCAGCTTCTCAGGGGAGCTGAAGCCGTATAAATAATAAATGAAATTTACTGTAGCATTTGGAATTCACTTAAGCACTAGAAACATAGTTGCTGTAAAGTCTCTTTAAAACTCATTTTTTTCATTGGGTAAGAAGAAAAAAAAGTAGCTTCTCCAATTGACTCTTCTAATATGCAAATTGGATATTTTCACAAGACTTGATTCTAAATTTCCACAGTGTCCATTTGGAAGGCACAGTTTCCACTGCCAGAAGAGTAGTGCCCTGCTGTCCAGTCTGAAATACCCAGGAGAGCTAGGTCAGACTATCTTTCAGGCCATGGGCAGGGTTACTAGCCCTGTGATCTGGAGGCAGGCCTTGAGGAAGGAACGGGAAAGAAGCCCCAAGGCACAAAGCCAATACCAGACTCATCATATCGGCTTCTTCTATAAACCCTCCTGTTTGCAGAGTCACCAATGGTACAACGGAGCAATACTGGCTGCCTCCATTGCTCTTTCTGCTACAGTTCCTCTCTCAGTCCCCACAGACCAGTGACCCCACTGACTTGAAACAGACCTGAAATTCTTACTGTTGGTCAAGTCTGGGTTGAGGGAGTGTTTTCTGGAAGAGTGAGTACCCTGGGCTGGGTTTTCTTAAGACTGGTATTGTTAGGGTCTGCTTAGCCTCAAGGCCGCCATAACGGGCTCTGAAACTCCCTGATGATTTAGACCTCTACACATCTAAGACCCCCCCCTGGTGATTTAGGCCTTTACAAGGCCGTGTTTACCAAATGAGGGCAGTTAAGTCAAGAAACCATTTGTGCATCTTGCTTCAGTTCTTGGAATGTTTGGGCATTCCAGGAACTGGGGGCGGGGGGGGGGGTCCAAAATCTTATCTCACCCAACCAAGGAATTTACTGTGTAACTCATGCTTGCTGTTTGAAATGCATATAAACCCCTAGACCCTTGCATTTGGGGTCCTTGTTGAAACCCGCTGTGCTGGGTGGATACTTGGACCCCAGCTAGCTGGAAATAAACCTCGCTGTGAGATTTGCATTATCCCGAGCGTCCTCGGTTTCTCTTTGGGGACACAGTCAACATTGAACTATAACATTTGGGGGCTCATTCGGGATAAGACCCTTCCTCAAGGAGAACTGACGACTGGGATACTGAAGTTTAACTAAAAGGACCACGGAAGGAGGACTAGTCATCTCTGTCTGGAGAATTTAGAAATTCTCGCCAGGAGGGACTGGAGGTCCTATCTGGAGGGGTTTGAATCCCCTATCTGGAGGGGTTTGAGTCCCCTATCTGGAGGGGTTTGAATCCCCTATCTGGAGAGGTTTGAGTCCCCTATCTGGAGGGGTTTGAGTCCCCTAGCCTAGGCAGTTATGTTCAAAGACCCATCCTATTTGACGGAAGGGGAGCCTGATCACCTCCCATTAGTCAGGAGCACCAAGGGGGGGGTGTCCAACCTGTCTGAATGTGAAGAGTGCCTGAGTGTGTGAATGTGTCTGTATGGCTTCACTGCTTTGGCTATAGAGTCTGAATGGGCTGCACCCTGAGTCTCGTCGGGCGTCATATGGCATAACGGTCATTTACCCCCATGGGGGTAACCTGGTCTGGGGTTTATATGGATAGACCTTGGCTAAGATGTCCTGAAGTTCCTGTGAGGGACGCGAGCAGGACACCATCTGGGAGTGCCTCACCCTTTTGTCTGCAACACCGTTCACAATGGGAGGGAAGCCCAGTGAACCCACTGTCCCAGACGGTGCACTTCTGGCCGGAGAGGCAGCAGCAGTCTGAGCTGTCAGGTGCTGCACTGCGGCCGCAGGAGCCACCAACTGGCGGGAAGCTGCACCTGGAGGCCCGGAGACCCGCGGGAGGGAAACGGCTGCGGTTTAGGTGAGATGGGCCCTGCATGGGTGTCGGACCCCGGGGCAGGCAGCCCAACGTAGAAGACTAAATTCTGGTGTAACAGTTTACAATCGGTTACTCCTTAGTCTTCACTGCAGATTAAGGTTTCTAAAAAGTGCAAAATTCTGCTGACTGTAACTAAGACTGATGGAATTAAGGGAAACAACTGTGTATGTGGAAAAGTAAGAGACTAGTAAAAAAGAATAAAGAATGGAAATGCATTTTTGTTGAAGGTAAAAGAAGGTAGTTTTGTCCTAAGTGAGATGGTTGTTTGGAAAGAAATGACGCGGGACAAAATCCGAATGCAAAGGAAAGTTGTATAAAGGTTTGTGGGGGAAAACTTTGGAATGGAATTTTAAATGTGGTCAGTATGGACCAAGATTGAAATGAATGGGTTTTAAAGTATAAGACTGAAACTCTGCTTTCTCTTTGTTCAAAGGGCAAGGTTTTCTCCCATTGTTGGTCTGCTCTTGATAAGAAAATGTAAACTTTCTTTAGCTTAAACACAAAAAAAGAGTTGCTTTCTCTCTGCCTGCTAGGAGAAACCAGTTTCTGTGATTTACATTTAATCCTATTTAGGCTTGTGCTTTAAAACTCTAAGGTTTTACCATACTTCCCAAGATTTAAATAATAAGTGAAGTCTTCTTAATTTATTAGGCCTTTTATTTAGTTTGCTAAGTCGCATGGGAAGTACTGTTAAACAAATGAGAAGTCTTGGGTTACATTTAAATGGGTGCTATAACTATTCTGGAGGTAATGTGTCCTACCTGAAGTTTTAATGTACTAGTACAAGATCATCATTAAGTGTTCTGACTATTGAAATGCTGTGTGTCAAAAAAAATAACTAAGCTTCCTTATCAATCCTACTGTGGTACCTCTCAAATTGGATCATTGGCAATGTCTGTTCTGAGTTTTTACAATTGTGATTATCTTGCAAAATGAGTTTCACCTGCAAGGAGATTCATGTAAAGGTAGGGAGAGTCTCCATTTCTACCACCAGGCTCTGTTGCAGGGGACTCTGGGTGGCTGCAAGAAGGCCCCTAAGTTTATCTAAGATTAGTGTGGTGACTCAAAGTAAGGATGAGTCCCCAGGGGCTTTTCTGGAAAGGCTTATTAAACCCTACAAAATGTACAGCCTGATCGACCCCGAGGCACCCGAAAACCAGAGAGCAATTAACCTGGCCTTTACTAGCTGCTCAGCCTCAGACAGAAGGAAAACTTGGCTGAATTAGTGAGCATAGCAGAAGAGGTGTTTAACAACAGGGGGATAAATGGCAGACTAGAAAAACAGTTAAGGTTTTGGCATTAGATAAAGCAGAAAGAAGCAAATAGGAGATGGTCAATGAAAGGAAAAGCTTAAACACGAAAAAAAGCAAAAGCTAAGACTTAGGTTCAGATCAATGTGCTTACTGCAAGGAGAAAGGACACTGGGCCAGGAAATGCCCTAAAAAGAAAATGGCAATACTAGCCACAAAAGACTGAAGGGGCCATGGTTCAGAACCCCACCCTGAATCTTGGGTTAAAGTTAAAATAAAGAAAGAAATCAATTGACTTTTTAATGGACTCGAGGGCCCAATTTTCATTGTTGCTAAGGCCTATGGAAAATTATCTGGAAAGGAAAGCTGGGTACAAGGGGCAAATGGCACAAAAAGACTTTGAGGCAACCCACTGAGCAGATGCTGGTGGCAGCAAGGGATAAACACCTCCTTTAAGAGCCAGTCTCAAAACCAGAAGAGAGAGAGGAGGAAGGCCTTCTCCAAGCCCTGCAGGTTGAATTTCCTGAAATCTGGGGAGCGAAAAAGCTTTCTGGCCTGGCCACGGAATGGCCTCCAGTACTGGTACACTAAAAAAGCGACTGATACCTGTTTGCGGCCGGCAGTACTCCTTCCCCTGGGGAGCAAAGGAAGGGGATCAAAAGATATCCATCAGTCTGTGCCTAACCCCTATAACCTACTCTCCCTCCTGGGCCCCAAGAGAACAGTGTATACCATCCTAGATCTCAAGGATGTGTTTTTCTGCATACCTCTGGCAAGGGAGTCTCAGCCCCTCTTTGCTTTTGAGCAGTCTGACCCACAGGAAGGATTCCAGGGCCAGCTCACCTGGACAATTTCTGCTATGGCCCTCCTGGTCAAGGACAAATGCCCTCCTCCTCAACCAACTGAAAGTGACCTTCCGGCCCCCCGGCGGTGCTAACAATAGGAGCAACTACATAGCCAATGGGAAAAGGTATGCGGAGGCTGCAAAGGTCTCTCCTGAGCAGGAGCTCTAAAAGGCAGCCTTGCCCTCCCGGAACCTCTGGAACCTCGGTGCAAAAAGCGGAGTTGATTGCACTTACCAGGGAACTGCAGATGACCAAAGGTAAGGCCGCCAACATCTACACGGACAGCAGGTATGCCTTTGCTACTCTCCATGTACATGGGGCTATTTATAAGAAAGGGGATTAGGCTAAAACCAGGACAGAAAAAAAAGTTCTTCCTCGAGGACTGGGGGAAAAATCTAGTAAGCCAAATACATCAGAACACTCATTTAGGGATGTGCAAACTTGAGGAACTTGTATATAAACGGTTCCAGGTCTCCAAGTTAGGGCTTATGGCTCAGGATGTGGTAAATAGATGTGCTCAATGTCAGATAAGTACTGCAGGAGGAACCAGATGGAAAGAGAAAGAGAGAAAGAGGGGTAGGGAACCAGGAGTTTAGTGGGAAGTAGATTTTACAAAAATGAAACAGGGAGAATATGAACACAAGTACATGTTAGTTTTTATGGATGCTTTTTCAGGCTGGGTAGAGGCTTTCTCCACCAAATACAAAATGGCAGGGATGATAGCCAAAAAGCTGCTAGAGTAAATAATTCCTAGGTTTGGGTTGCCTCTGGTGATGGGTCAGATAATGGCCCCACATTTGTGAGTTCAGTCTCACAAACATTGGCCAAGGCCGTGGGCACAAATTAAAAGCTAGACTGTGCCTACCTGCCCCAGAGTTCCGGACAAATAAATAAATAAGCCAGACTCTTAAAGAGACCTAGACAAAGTTATTTCTAATTGAGACTGGAGGTGGATGGATGGATCTCCTTCCCTTCACCGTCCATAGGGCACAGAGCACACTCTATGTAAATTTAGTCTGGGTGTGTCACCCAGGTGGAAAACCTGGAACCTCGCTGGAAGGAGGCCATTTACTGTCATCCTGACCACCCCTACGGCAGTAAAAATAAAAGGCATCAGGACCTGGATTCACACAAGTCACGACAAAGGAGCTGAGGATGAAAACACTCCCCAGAGATAGACGCCACTGCCGATGGACCCTGCTGACCATGGACTGAAGCTAAAACTTAAAAGTCAATAACTTTGTTGTTACTTTTATTATTGCCTACTAATATGGGAGCTTCTGAGTCACCTTTTATGTTTAAAAGTGACTATAAGCATTTTTTCCATCTGTGTGCGATTGGCTCTGATTGTTAACCCTCTCTCCTATCCCTTCCTGGGTAACTGAAATTGATCATGGTATAAATTTCAACAGTCTTTTGGCTGTTACTAAGTTTAAAATATAGATCTGGTGCTGAAAATATAGAGGCCACTCACCTAAATGAGTAAGATTCCTCATTATGAACGAGTAAAGGGGGGGAATGTTAGGGCCTGCTTAGCCTCAAGGCCGCCATAACAGACTCTGAAACTCCCTGATGATTTAGGCCTCTACACATCTAAGACCCCCTGGTGATTCATGCCTTTACAAGGCCTGTGTTTACCAAATGAGGGCAGTTAAGTCAAGAAACCATTTGTGCATCTTGCTTCAGTTCTTGGAATGTTTGGGCATTCCAGGAACTGGGGGGAGGGGGGTTCCAAAATGTTATCTCACCCAACCAAGAAACTTACTGTGTAACTCATGCTTGCTGTTTGAAATGCATATAAACCCCTAGACCCTTGCATTTGGGAGGTCCTTGTTGACACCTGCTATGCTGGTTGGATACTTGGACCCCAGCTAGCTGGAAATAAACCTCGCTGTGTGATTTGCATTATCCTGAGCGTTCTCGGTTTCTCTTTGGGGAGGCGGTCGACATCAGACTATAACAGTATCAGTCAGCTATTGCCACAATAATGCCATGTAACAAAGCACCCCACTACTCAGTGCTTTACAACAATAATTTATGCTCATTCATGCCCGTGTGGGTTGGCTGGGGCAACTCTGATGACCTCCCTTGGCTGATCTCAGCTCAGCTGACTTTGGTCTCAGCCTTGGGTTTGGTTCAGGTCTGCTCTGGGTATCCCTCAATACTTCCTGGACTACTGGGCTAGCCAGGGCATGTTTCTCTAATGTTGATGGAAGAAGCTCAGAAAGACAAGTCCATAGCCCAAGCTTATTTCAAGCCACTGATGGTACAACATCTGCTCACATACCATTGACCAGACCAAGAGACAAGGACATACACTCTGCCCAACATAAAGCCAAAACACATCATAGTACACATGTGTATGTGGGGCGGGGATGGATAAGGCAGGAAAGTTAAATAGGAAAAACAGGAGTCAAGCACCCTGGAGTTTGTCCCTCCAGTGGAATAACACAGAGAAGGATCCTGGAGAAGCTGGAGCCAGGCTTCATGTTGAAAAACTCATTCAAGCAACAGAAACATGGCTGCAATAATATCTCCATGGGGAGGGAGGATGTAAGGGAGGAGAAAACGTAAATCAGGAAAAAATAAAACATCAAACAACTATTCCAACTACACAGCACATACCATTGCCTGGACCCCAGCCTTCTCAATGCCCCCTCTCCCTATCACCAAGTTAGAAAAGCCACATGAGAGGAGCCTGTCCTCTTTTTTGCCACAGCTGCTTGTTTTCTTTAAACAAGTCACAGCTTTAGAAAAGATCAGACTGGGAAGGGACTCTGGATGACCCTCTTATCCCGCCCCCTCATCTTTCAGGGAGGAAATGGGCTTATGGAAGGTCATCGGACAAGTAAGCAGCAGAACAAGGAGTACAATTTGTGCTTACCTAGTTTTCCCACTTGAGACATCTTCGAAGAGCCAGGTAATTAAGATTTCATTTATTTGACAAGTACTCTGTGCTAAGCACTGTCGTAGGTGTCAGGAATAAAGAAGTGAACACCTCTCATGAAGCTTCCATTCTTTTGAGGGAATGGATGGATGATAAATAAGTAAACATGTGAATATGGCAATAAATCCTATGAGAAAAACAGGCAGGATGGGGGGATGGTTAGGATAAGTTGAGGTTTTACACTGATGGTCAAGGAAGGTCTCATAGAGAAGATGACATTTGATCAGTGCTATAGCCTGATTATTTGTGTTCCCCCCTTCCCCTCAACCTCCAAATTCATATGTTGAAATCCTAAACCTCAAAATGATGGTATTAGGAGGTGTGGCCTTTGGAAGTCCTTGGAGGCCCTGCAGAGCTCCCTTGTCCTTCTGTCATGTAAGGAAGACAAGTCTACAACCTGAAAGAAGGCCCTCACCTCACCAGGCTGGCACCTTGATCTCAAACTTCCAGCCTCTGCAACTGTGACAAATAAATTTCTATTGCTTATAAGCTACTCAGTCTGTAGTATTCTGCTATAGCTACCTGAACAGGCTATGCCAATCAGGGAAGTGAAAGAAGTAAGCAGGGAGCCATGAAAAAAATATCTGGGCCTTTCCAGCAGAGGAAACTGCAAGTGGAAAGGCCCTGAGTCAGGGACAGGCTTGGCATGGAGCAGGGAAAGCAGGGGAAGTGTGTTTGAAAAAGGCAGCAAGACAGTTTGACAGTAGGGCCAGATCATAAAAGGTATTGAGGAGTGTGACGATGAATTTTGTGTGTCAAGTTGACATGGCTAAGTAATACCCAGATAGCTGACAAAACACTACTTCTGAGTTGTCTGTGAAGGTGTTTCTGGAAGAGATTAGCATTTGATTCAGTAGACTAAGTAAAGAAGACCTGCCATCACCAGTGTGGGTGGGCATCATCCGATCCATGGAAGGCCCAAACAGAACAGCATTATGAAGTGAGAGTGAATTCCCTCTCTCTTCTCTTGAGCTGGGATGGCCATTGTCTCTTGTTCTCAGACAGTGAAGCTCCTGGGACATCGGAGCTCCTGGTTCTCAGGCCTTTGAGACTTAACACCAGTGGTCCCCTGACCTGAAGGCTTCAGCCTTGGATTAATCATACTACGGGCTTTCCTGGGTCTCCATCTTGCATATGACAGATTGTGGATTTCTTAGCTACTATAACCACATCAGCCAATTCCTATAATCAATATCCTCTTTATCCGTATCTGGATCTATCCAGATCCTATTCTGTTTCCCTGGTGAACACTGACAGGCACAATGGAAGGACTTAGGGTTTTGCTTCAAATGAAACAGAAAGCACCAGAAGGCTTTGAGTCAAAGAAATCCATGACTGGACTTTGGTTTGTAAGATCCCTTTGAGAGGGGGGAGGTTACCTGAGTGGCTCAGTGGTTAAGTGTCTGCCTTTGGCTCAGGTCGTGATCTCAGGGTCTTGGGATGGAGCCCTACATCTGACTTCCTGCTCAGTGGAGAGTCTGCCTCTCTTTCTCCCTCTGTACCTCTGGCTATTGTGTTGAGAACAAATTGCAGAGGCAAAGGACAGAAGTTAAAGAGTCACATTGGGAGGCAACTGCAGTACTCCAAAGCAGTGGTGGCTTGGCATCCCAGCTGTGAAGGAAGAGTTAGATTTGGGATCGGATGTGGTGGTAAAGCTGAGAGAATTCCCTGATGGACTGTGCATATGGTAGTAAAAATGGAGACCAGAAAAGGACCAGAGGTTTTCATCTTGAGCACCTGGAAGGCTGGGAGTCACCATTTTCTGCGTTGGGGCAAGTTGTAGCAGGAACAGGCCTGGGGGGTAAATTGGGCAGCTTCAGAGGCAGCTGCTTCCTTTGCTTTCTGATTGCCTGTGTTTTTTCTAACACAACTCATCTACCTAAGCCCAGGGCAGGTTAAAGGGTTTCTGTAGCCAAACATCCACTTTCTCTGATAGAGGTACTAATTTCCAATAAATTCTTGGCCCTAGGTCAGAATCCCAAGGAAGCAGACTCTGACGTGAAGTTTAGCAAGTAGGAGGTTTATTAGAGTGCCACTGAGATCAAGACCCATGAGATGAAGGGAAGGAGGCAGACTGGGCACAGGGAGACACCAAGCTGTGATGCAGTATCAGCGTTAAGTGTGGGGATTCTGAAAATGATCCTTCAGAGCTGCCTGAGTGTGGGCAAGAAGGCTGGGCAACAGGGTGGCTAGCTTCTCATGGAAAGATGTGACCTGAGGCAAAGTCACTCTCTTTATCTGAGGCATTCCCTAAAGGGCTGATAGCTGATCTCCGTCTTCCGGAGACGTGGCCAGCAGGCAGATGAACAGGTTCTTTATTCTGGAAGGGGAAACTGGGTGGTGCAGCACAATGTCCATCAAATCCCCTCATGCCAGACACGAGAAAGGCTAGGGTCTTCAAGTCCAGTCCTTCCCCCACACTCATTATTCACAGCTGGCCAGCAAATGGAAACCCTGTCCAACTGCACAGGTTTTCCAGCCAGAGGTGAGGTAGGAAAACATCCTCACAACAAACACAAACACAGAGGGAATTCCTAATGGAAGCACACCAGTGTGGACCCTGACCTTGTCAGAGCAGCTGTCAGCTAGACCTAGAGGATGGACCCAGCTCTGGTAAATCTAGTTGCACAATTCACCTTCATCTTTGGAGTCTTGATTCAACACATAAGAAGCTCAGGAGAGGGGTGTCTGGATGGCTCAGTCCATTAAACCTCCTACTCTTGATCTTAGCTCAGGTCTTGATCTTAGCTCAGGTCTCAATCTCAGGGTCAAGCCCCACACTGGGCTCCATGCTGGGCGTGGAGCCTACTTAATAAACAAACAAACAAACAAACAAAACACAAAGCTCAGGTGATCAGGTAACAGTTGTAAACTATGCAAAATCTCTACATTCTCCTTCTTAGCCTAGGTTCCTACAAAAACAGTAAAAAAAAAAATAATAATAGCAGAAGACAACAATACAAATAAAATATAAAGAAATAATATATAATAATATTATAAACAATAAATAACATAATAAATAATATAATAATAAATGTTATAAATTATAAAATTCCATAACAGTGTTGAAACAGAAGAAGAGGTATCCCCAGTGGGCCAAAAATTATCAAAAATCCCTGAAAAGAGTAAGACAGGGAGGGAAGACTGAAGAAGAAAACCACATTCCAGGTGCACAAAGGAAAGGAGTGCTGCAAAGGAGTTGGAGGAAGCAGCTCTGGGCACTGAAGTCGGCGGGATGGCCAAGGGTGATGGATGGAGTGATTGGTCCTGAAAAAAATCAACACCACAAAAGAAAAGTACCAAATCTAACTATCTGAGAAGCTAAATTTAACGTGAAGAACTAAATTTAACAACCTGAAGAACTGAAGCCCAAGGGAAGAATCAATAGAACAATAAAAATGCCTTTAGAAAAGTCTAAGTAGTATTTTCATGTGGAGGGTATTGTATACATCCAAGTTAATCAACTAGAGGTCTTGGAATGACAATTTGCATAGTGAAGTAAAAGTCCTACTACATGGGTTGAGTATCAGAAGTGATTCAACTAAAGAGTAAATTACTAAAGTAGGAGATTGAAACAAAAACTTCCCCAAGAGTAAAGTACAGAAAGCAACAGAGATGAAAGAGAGGCACGAAGTTTAGGAAAATGGACAATGAATCAAACAGTGACAAAATCCATCTAATAGCAGTCTAGAAAGAGGGAATAGTGAAAATGGAAAAGAAATGCTTAAGTAAGATGTGAAGAAAAAACTCCTGAAAAAAAAAAACATGAAAATCTCCAGACTTAAAATGTCCATCAAATGCTGAGCAAGTTAAATTTAAAAAGATCTACATTTAGGTATCATGTGAAAAATTTTACAAAGAAAAAATTCTCCATACAGAAAGCACTGATCCCTTGCAAGGAAATGAGACTCAAGTATCATCAAAATTCATACTGGAACCATTGAAGACAACAGGCAAGAGAACAATAATAATCTCATATATTTAAAGTAAGTTATTTTTAACCTAGAATTTGTTTGATGCCCAGTAAAACTATCTTTGAAGGGGAAAATAAAGATATTGTCAAACATGTCAGAAAGGAATCTTAGAATGAAATCATATAAAATGAAAAAAGGACTCAAAGAGAAAAACATGGATTATAAGAAGTAATGTTAAGGAAAAAAACTAAAGAAATTGATTTTATTAATTGAAATACATGATCACATTTGAACAAAATCATTAATATTTTGTAACTAAAACCCCAAATCATATCAACATGGTTAAGTGTTGGGAAGGGGAAAAGAAAGAGTAGTAAGAGAAATCAAATGGTGAAAAAAGTAAAAGGTCTTACAATTTTTCACTGGCAGGATCTAGGTAATGACTGATCCCCAGACATCAATATGTCTCTTAAAAATGCACTGATCTGGGGCGGCTGGGTGGCTCAGTTGGTTGAGCGACTGCCTTCGGCTCAGGTCATGATCCCGGAGTCCTGGGATTGAGCCCCGCATTGGGCTCCCTGCTCGGCAGGAAGCCTGCTTCTTCCTCTCTCACTCCCCCCTGCTTGTGTTCCCTCTCTGGCTGTGTTTCTCCCTGCCAAATAAATAAATAAAAAATCTTAAAAAAAAATGCACTGATCTGGGGCACCTGGGTGGCTTAGTGTGTTAAGTGTCTGCCTTTGGCTCAGGCCATGATCCCAGGGTCCTGGGACTGAGTTCCACACCAGGCTCCCTACTCAGCAGGGAATCTCCTTCTCCCTCTGCGTCTGCTGCTCCCTCTGTCTGTGATCTCGCTCTCTCAAATAAAAAAATAAAATCTTTAAGAAAAAATGCACTGATCTATAACAATTGACTGGAAGTACAGAAATAAAATGAATAGCTTCAAACCACCAGGGTAAGAAAATAGAACAAAGTCATTCAATAACTCCCCCCCCCAAAAAAAAAAACCAGGAAAGATAAAGGAGAAAAAAGCAAGAATTTGTAATTTCAAAAAAAAAAAAAAATGACAGGAGTAAGTCCAATTATATCAGTAATATCCATAAATATGAGTGGTTTAAATCTTTATTGGATAAAAGAAACTCTTTAATTAGGCTTTAAAAAAAAGTGCAGTATACGCTGCTTCTAACATACCCAAAAGCAAAATGATAAGTGGAAGTTAAAAATAAGAGAATGAGGCGCCTGGGTGGCTCAGTTGGTTGAGCGACTGCCTTCGGCTCAGGTCATGATCCTGGAGACCCGGGATTAAGTCCCATATCGGGCTCCCTGCTCGGCGGGAAGCCTGCTTCTCCCTCTCTCACTCCCCCTGCTTGTGTTCCCTCTTTGGCTGTGTTTCTCTCTGTCAAATAAATAAAATCTTTAAAAAAAAAAAAGAGAATGGAAATAGCTATGCCACGCAAAAACTAATAAAAACAATGTTGGCAGAGTATTCATAAAGTCAAGCAAAGTAAAAATCAAGACAAAAAAAAAAATCAGGACAAAGAGCAATGAAAGGGATGGGGTAAGAGACATTTCACATAGATAAACTGTAAGTTCTTCAGAAAAGACATATCAGCCAGAAACTTTCATGCACTCAATAACATAGCTGCAATACATAAAGCAGAAACTAAAAGATAAACAAGGAGAAATGATCATGATACACGATCATGATTAAGAGGCTTTGTTAGTTTTCAGAAACCACCAGATCAAGTAGCTGTAGATCAGTACAGAGAGAGAGGATACGAATAGCATATATACCATCATTTAAAAATGTGATTTAATAGATCAGATGTTAATAAAAGACATTTCATTATTTTCTGTCACACATGAAATATTAAAAAATAACTTACATATTGGGCCATAAAAGAAATCTCAATAAATTTTCATAAGAAAGAAGTCAAACAGGTTACTTCTAGGTCAAAATGAACAAAGTTCAAAAAATTAACAAGATGTCCAAAAAGTCCTATGCATCTGGAAATGTTTAACATCTTCTAAATAATTCTTAGGTTAAAAGAAAAATTAATATTACTATTTAGAAATTAATGACAAGAAGAGTCAAAAATCTGAGGCACATACCTAACTCGGGAAAATTTACAGTCTTGAAGTTCTCAGAAAAGAAAAAAAAAACAGTAAAAGCAAAGTAAACTTTTCAAGATAAAAAATAAAAGCAATGAAATTTAAGGAAAATATTAATGAAGACAAAATGCAGAAATTAATAAAGTAGGAAACAAAATAAGAATGTCGATTAATAAAAGTAAAAGTCGATTCCTTGAAAAGATCAGTAAACTTGAATAACCTGTGGCAAGACAGAGACTGGAGGTGGGACGGGGAAGAGGAACAGAAAAATACAATGTTAGAAATGAGGAATGAGACAGAATAGACAACACATATTCCTAAGGTAAAGAGAATTTTATACCAAAGCATTTGAATATCTAAATGGATTGGATAGTTTTCTGGGGGAACAATAAATAACAATAATTGGTTCAAAAAGAAAATCATGAAAGACCAATAATCATGGAGAAATTGAAATAGTCATTTGAGTTCTACCCTGCTAAGATGCACAAAGTAACAAAGTTTATCATCTTGAACATTCTACCAAACATTCGGGAAAGCTAGAATTCCATGCAACACACACTCCAGAGCATAGAAGATAGAAACTACCCAACTCATTTTATGTGGCTAACATAACTGTGTTCCAAAACTGGACAAGGAAAACACAGACAAAAGAAAAAAAAAAACAAGTCAATATCATTTATGAGCAAAGATACAAAAATCCTAAGAAAAGTAGTACAGATCAAAACCAGTACTGCATTATGAACAGAAATATAAGAATGGTTCAACATCTAGGGGCGCCTGGGTGGCTCAGTTGGTTGGGCGACTGCCTTTGGCTCAGGTTATGATCCCGGAGACCCGGGATCGAGTCCCACATCGGGCTCCCTGCTCGGCGGGAAGCCTGCTTCTCCCTCTCTCACTCCTGCTGCTTGTGTTCCCTCTCTGGGTGTGTTTCTCTCTGTCAAATAAATAAAATCTTTAAAAAAAAAAGAAAAAAAAAAAAGAATGGTTCAACATCTGAACACCATCTATGTTTCTGATTGACTGGGCTCCTCTCAACAGATCATCTCAATGATGTTAAAATTTAATAAAATTCAGTACTCATTTCTGATTTAAAAAAAATCCCAGCTTGACTTGGTAATATGTTCTACTGTAGACCCAGAGCATACATCATAGTTCATGGTAAAGTACAAGAAACAAACCCATTATAGTCAGGATCAAAGCAAAGAGGCCCATGACCACTGCTCCTTTTCAGTATTGTACTGAAGGCTTGCCCGTCGAGAAAGACAAGAGAAGGAAATGAGAGATGTAACATGAACAGAAAGAGATGAAACTATTTTCCATCCATATAACCATTTACCTAGAAAATCCAGAAACCAAAAGGTGATTATAATCAAACACAAATTCATCAAGGTGACAGATACAAAAATCCATGCACAAAATTAATAACTTTCATATTACACAACAGTAACCAACTCGAATATGCAATTTATTACCTTTTTCACAAAAGGAGGAAAGCAACCTGAAAAATACTTCAGACAAACTTAATAAGAAATATCAGCTGGAGAAAAGTATAAAACTTGAGGACATGAAAGAAAACCCAAGTAAATACAAAGACTGCAATATTGCAAGGAGGAGAAGAGCTTAAATGCCTATCTTTTAAAATCTCATTTCTCTACACTAGGACCAGACTCAGACAGCAAAAGGCCAAAACCAGAAACCTGTCTTTTGAGTCCCATGTTTAGGGCTCTGGCAAAGGGTGGACTTTGTTAGGAAATCTGGGGAAATAAAGAAAATGGCTTTTCAGGAAGCAGAACTGAGGACCTGCATTAGGAACAGAAGACAGGAGAAAGAAGGGAGCATGGAAAACAAAACTTGCAGACTTGATCAGGTTTCTCATCTTGAGCCCTGACCATGGAAAGACCCAGCAGTGGGAGAGGGGAAAGTTTCTGTCCCCCCACACATACCCCAAAAAACCACCATGGCCAAACAGATGGCATTGCACATTTTTAAACCACTTTTTAACACCGTGACTTTTTTTGCCTGCTTGCTCTTTATGCCTTTAGTCAAAAGTCCCACCAGCTGTCACCATCTCAAAGAAAATGAAAATGTCAGGGGGCTGTGGCTGCCGATGCCTCTCCTCAGCTCAGCAGGAGAGACGAGCCCAGGGACCTCAGCCAGCTGTAGTCTGAAACAGCTGAACGGTGGTCCCTTCACCAAAATGAACCACTACAGAGGTTCTCAGCCAATCCCGCACCCCCATGGTAGCCCCTTCCAGGTACTAAACATATATACTTCCCACAGCACTTTCCTTCCTACTTCCTTGTCTCCTTGCAGACAGCCCTGTGAGGTCAGTACTCATGATTCCATTACACAGGCAGACCAACGGGGAACTCTGGCTTTTAGCCTTGCAGTCTATGGGCTATGTGATCTTTGTCAAATCACTGTCCCTCTCTGGGCCTCAGCTTCTCCAGCTGCACAGTGAAATTGACCAAGGTCCTCCAAAGTCCTTCCAGCTCCAAGGCTCAGGGCCATTATCTAGTAATAGGAAGACATCCCTGATTCTTCTCCTTGCATTACAGTTCCTGCTACCTCCCTGACTTCCTTCCATTCCAGGATGAACCCACTTATGCATCAAGGAAATTGAAACCTGACAACTACAGGAAATTATCAAACTAGGTCCCACTCCCTTAGCTTACCCCCCCTTCTCCAAATACCAGTCAGTAAACTCTTTAAATGGCAGCCAAATAGGGCAATTGGTTTCTGTGGAATTAAAAAAAGGAAAAAAAAAAAACAAACCCTGATGAGTAATTTGCTGAAACTAATCCCCCCCCACCTTCTAAAATCACACATTTAAACCGATTTAGAGAACTTTAAAGATGTACTTAAAATTTCTTTCCTCCCTGTTTAACTATATAATTGTTTTCACTCATAGTAATCGTCTCTCGGAGGCGTATGCTTGACTTATTTAATAAATCCTTCTCCACATTTGAAATCATCCATTAGCAATAAGGAGCTTGACACTCCATTACCCACAATAAATTTCACTGCCATTAAATCGCCACATGCTGCATAGAGGAATGGAGACTCCAGGATGGCCTCCCTGAGCCAGGGCAAGGTCAGAGCCCAGCCACAAAGCCCGTTTGCAGCCTGGCTCTGGGTTCCTTATTCCAGGCCTGGATCCCACCTGGGAGTCAGGGTATTGATCTAGCCTACCAAAAAGGGGTTGATGCAGAACAACAAAGTAGGGTGGGAAAATTTGCATCAGCTCTCAGGCTCATCTTTTCCAAGTGGATTTGGGGCTGGCGTGTAGGCAGTAAGTAGCAGCCTGGAACTGGTACCCACCTTGGGGGCCAAAGCAGGGAGCAGGCAAACAGAGCAGGGCCCAGGCCTGCCTTGGTCCTGACCCAAGGCCTCAGATGGCGTTGACACAGACACCCCGTCCTCCTGTACATCATGTTTGTGGCACGGCTAATAAAGAGAAGCCAAATGTGTTTATCGCTTTTCTCCCCTATTGCCAGCTGGAGTTCTCAGAGGGTACTGGAGCTTCACTTACAAGCTGATGACGCCTTGACGTCAGCATGGGGAGGAAGCCCAGAATCACTGAGTCAGGGAACCTTGGAGTCAGAGCTGAAAGAGACCTCAGAGGCCACTGATTCCAGGAGTTCTCAGGCTTTGCACCTCTGAAGCTTGTTAAACACACTCACACCCAGCTGTGAGGCCCCTTCCACACGGAAATTCTGGCTCCGAAGCATTGGGTGGGCCTGAGCATCTGAATTCTCAAGGACCACCCAGGTAATGCTGATGCATCCCAATGTGAGAGATGCAGGAATCTGAGAATAAGAAAGAAATAGATCAGCTTGGTAGAGAGAAAACGGTTTGATGACTAGAGTATCTTTGTCCATTTGGGCTGCTACAACAAATTACCTAGATTGAGTGGCTTAGACAAAAACACTTATTTTTCACAGTTCTGGAAGCTGGGAAGCCCAAGATCAAGGTGCTGCTAAATATGGTGTCTGGTGAGAGCCCACTTCCTGGTTTGCAGACAGCTATCTTCTTGTTGTATCCTCATACGGTGGAGAGCAGAGAAGAGAGAGCAAGATCTCTCCTGTCTCTTCTTGCATAGGTACTAAACCCATCATGAGGGCCCCACCCTCATGACCTACATTTAAACATGATTACCTCCCAAAGGCCCCATCTCCAAATACCATATAGGGGAGTAGGGCTTTAATATGAATTTTAGAGGGACACAAACATTCATTCCATAGCACAGAGTTATCTAAATGCGATATATGTAACCTTGACAAGGAACGTGTTTTTCTCATTGCGGTGGGTAACTACTTCTCCGAGATGTTTTTCAGTATTTCAAGCTTCTGGACCGGGAGTTGGCAGATGATCTTTAAGCCCCTTCCAGCTCTGAGATGCCCGGATTTATGACGTGGTTGTCCCGGAGACCAGAGAATTCCAAGGTGACTCTAGTCAGGGATCTCTGATGTCTTGAGGCTGTCACATTACATTCTCCCTTCGCTGCCAGTTCTCTGGGAAGCTTTCCAGTACCAGTAAGTTATAGGATCCACTAAGATTCATTCATCTATCTATTAAGTCAGCACAGCTAGACATACAGGGACTGGAGATTCAAATCTCATTGTTTAAACCAGTAGCTGATGGCAATTGCTGACAAGAGAAAAGTTATTTCCTGATTCACCCAGACTCAGAGCTTTTGATCAGTCACTCTTCAAACATCAAGGTGACATTGCAGTTGTAGATGATTCTCTGTGGTCTTTTTTTTTTTTATTAGATTGCCGTGATCCAGTTCTTGTTTGAAGCCGTAAGGGCCTGATACATAGTTGCAGTCTGGCCTTCCATCTCGAAAGGTTCTATTAGTCATCTTAACTTTAAAACTCTTATTTTGGTATCAACATGGGCCTGATTCTGGTTGAGGTGCTGTCCTGGGGACAGGCGTGGAATCTGCTCTTTAAAACTATTCTACCCAATAAAGGTTCATTGATGTGAATAAATAAGGCAAAGCCACAGAAGCCAGAGAAGCTTCTCACATAGCTTAGAGTAACCTCAAGGAATCAAAACAGCTTGAGAACAGGCTAATGTGGTTAACAAGCTTTCTGTCATCTCAGAAGGTAAGAGCCAGATTTTGTTATCATAATGCTGTGTATCAAATAATCTCAAAAAACTTACCAGGTTTTGAAAATAAGCATGTATTTCCTACTCATGGGTCAACTATAGTTGGCTGTTCTCAGGTAGGTTTAGCTGGGCTCAATAAAGTATAGTGGTCCCCAGACTTTGGGATGTCTCAGATCTCTTCTGTGTGTCTTCCCACAGGGCTAGAATGCAGAGCAGAAGCTCCAAGAGGGCTGGCAGAAACTCACCATGCCTCTTAACGTCTCAGCTTGAAACCTAAGTAACAATCCATCCACATCTCATTGGCCAAAGCAAGTCACATGACCAAGCCCCACATTGAAGGAGTGAGGGAAGCACACTAGAACCATGCAGAAGCCGTGGCCAGGACACAGCAAAGGAAGAATGATGGACAAATAGCAAGTTCTAACATGGGGAGTGACCAAAAGTCCCTTTCCTTTCCAAGCTTTCCTGAAACTCTATACGACAAAGTCAAGATCCCTCTCTTTTCCTTACTTAGCAGAGCTCAGGGATTCTAAAGGAATCCTGGTTTGACAATGAAAGACATGGGTAGTGCAAACCATTGTTCTGAACTCCACTGATTCTGTCTATCCCCCGAGATAGGGAGGTTCCGGGGAGGTGGGGCTGAATTCTCTAAAACTTAAAATCCACCAAACTCCCATGAACACACTTTTTCCTATCTCCACATTCTTGAAAGACTGTTTAACTAGTAAACTCTGATTAGTTTGCTTCACTGAGATTATAACTTACAAGTATTTTCACTGCCAAGTTAGCATGTCAGAAGGTTATTTCTGAATAGCCAGGAAAAGATTATAGGCCTTTTTATGTGCTTACTTCTTAATTGTTTATAAAACGCACATACTCACATTAGCTCCTTTGACACTAACAACCATCCCACACAGGAAGAAACAAAGAGAAGATAAGAGAAAGAGAAAACAAAGAGAAGATAAGACTAATTTTAAGAGTGCTGAAACGAAGGCTCAAAAATGGTGAGTGATGTGTCTAAATTCACGGGCTAGGTATAAAAGGGCTGGAACAGAGTTAAGATTTTCTAATCCCTTGCTTGGTACTCCTTCCTCCCACCATTAGGGAGAACAAAGGGAGCACAAGAACTGGGAAACCATTGATTCTCTCCTGCCCAGTCCAGGGAGGTTTCAGGGAAGAGGTGGATGTCAAAAGCTATTGGATGGAAGCTGTCAGGGTAGGGCAGGGAAATGTTTTTTATACCTTCACACACAAACAAGATTCCTCAAATATCTTACAACCACTTCTATTCATGCAGCCACTAGTTCAGAGGATGCCTTCAGAGCCTCCTAGGCTGATACTCCATTTCTCTGTCCCCAGAGGTCTCTTCTCCATACAACAGCTAGAGAATCTGCTCAAAATCCTCTAACGGCTCCCCATCTTGTTCACAATAAGGCTGTGCTTCTTTCCCTCTCTCCTCCTGCCTTTCTCCCAGCTTACTTCTCCCTAGCCACAGTCTGTGCTTTTCCTTGGCACAGCCAGTGTCTTTCTCTCTTGGTGTCTTTGCACCTTCAGGTTGCTATGCCTAGAATGCCATTCCCCAAATTTACCTCCAGTTTGTTCCCTCACTTGATTCAGGTCTCTGTCTGTGTCCTCTTCAAAAGTATCTGAACATCCCACCTAAAACTGCACATCTCATTGTTTACTTTTCTTTTCTTCATAGCATTTACCATTTTTGATAATATAGTGTACATAAAGCTGTTTATTTTATGTCTCCCTTTTTAGAAGGGGAGCTCCACGAGAGCAGGGACCTTGTCTGTTCACTGCAGTTATCCTGAAGCACGAATGGTATACGGCAAGCACTCAGTAAACATTTATTGAATGGATGAATCAAATAAGTGAATAGATTGGTGTCAGCTCTTTTCCAGTTATAACCCATCTTACCACCTCACTGATGGTAAGTAGCAAGCAAACTTTCGCAGAACTGTCCATGGGCTCACCCCCATTTCCACCCTCCCAGTGGCTTTCTGGCAACCCTGTATGATCACTAGCCTGGATCAAAGGCTTGAGAGAGCCAAGCCAGAGGCTAGAGGAGGCACAATCTTATGTCCCTGGAGCAGAGGTCTTGGGCAAAGCCCTGGCAACTGGTTTCTGGACTAGGAGCATGATACAAATGGAATTCCTCATAATGCTTTAAGGCCTCCTTATGAAGGTGGCTTCCTTAAGCCAGCTGCCTACTTGGCTTGGGTCCCTCAGTCTCCTGCTAAGGGACCCATTAACCTTGAGAGTTTCTCTGAGCACATAAACCATCCTGTTGAGAGCAGACGAATGACCCATTTTGATCACATCAGGCAGTGAGGAGAAGACTACCTCACAGCCAGCTTAGTCCCCTCGTCACTGAGTTTTATTATGCCCTTACTCATCTAGAGAAGACAACCCACCACAGCACTTTAAAGTACAAAAGAAAACACACGTTAAGCAGTCTCTATTCAGCTGTTGAGGTATCTCAAAAAACAAGCATTGTCCATTTCACATAATGTATATAAATATCAGCTGTATGATCCTGGCCAACCAGTTAAGCCCTCACTTCTCAAGAACTTCAGCATCTTCATTTACAAAGTGGAATCCATCTCACTAGGTTGCTGGGAAGATGCCCAGAGATCTGAGTTTGAGTTGCCAATCAATTTCTATTTGTGTAACAAGTTAGTTTAGCTCTTTCTACTTTGGTTTCCTCTTTCATAAAAATGACAGAAGCCTAGTTAATTACTAAAGTTCCTGCTAGCTCTAAACATCCACAAAATGTCATGAGACTGTTCAATGAACTTGATAAACTTGCCAAATATTTTAACTCTTATACAATGAAATATATAGTATATTGCAACCACCCATTTTAATTAGTATAATTAAATATAATCATACTGTATAATTTATATTATGTATAGTCTTTTTAAAAATACATGTGTGCTAATAAAACTCAAAATTATATGACAATGTGTGTGCCACATAATAAAAATGATTCCTTCCAGTAAACATATCAAATATTTAATTTGATTTGAAGATAAATAAAACATGGAAGTTGCCAATCTCTTGTTGTTACAGTGTTTTAAACACCAATTGCCTTGTGTAATGGATTTTAGGACAATTACAGTAATTCAGGCTGACCAGAGGGGAGGAAGGTGCCATTTCAGGTCTTTTCCTTGCCTGACACTTGCATCAGTCTAGATGTGAAAACAAGATGGCCCAAACTCAAAGTGGGTGTTGGGGGTTCACCACCACAATCCCCACCTAGCTAGACCAAGAACAGGCTTGATGTGGTGGCAGATTAGGAGCCAACAAAGGAAAATTTTCCAGCATCAGATCTCCACTGGAAAACAAGCTCCATGGGGGCAAGGACTGAGTCTATTTGTTCACTGAATACATAATAAATGAATATTTGCAGAAAGGAAGGAGGGAGAAAGAAGGAGGAATATGACGTTACAAAGATCCCAGAAGGGCCCAAGCAGGAGGCAAGGTGACCTCTTGCTGGGGATATTGCCAGACAGAAGTGAGGCATTCAATGGGGATCAGGGATCTTGAAAGTCTATATGAAACCAGAGATTTTACCTAAACCTGGAAGGATGAGTGCAAAATGGGGAGCAGAGTGGAGACTAGATAGTCTCTCTTTTCATTTATGTTCAGAGGGCCTTGATATGATGTCAGCTGGTCCACATGTAACTATGTGTCTTTCTCCACCGGAAGAGGGATTTGGGGGGCAAATTTATATCCATCTGAGTTGCCTGTGAAATGAATCAGAGGTCAGCAGAGAATGGGAGAAGCATGGGTTAAGGATATAGTCGGGGTCACGAGAAGAATCAAAGCTTGGACTCTATCTTAGTGTCCCAGGACTTGCCATAACAAAGTACCACAAACTGGGTGACTTACAGCAGACATGCATTCTCTCACGTTTCTAAAAGCTAGAGGTCCAAAATCAAGGTGTTGGTAGGGCCATGCTCCCTCTGAAGGATCTAGGGAAGAATCCTTCCTTGCCTCCGCCTAGCTTCTGGTGGTTGCCAGCAATCTGTGACATTACTTAGTTTATAGCTGAAACACTCCAATCTCTGACAGCCTTCACATGGTCTTCTTCCCTCTGTCTTTATGTTTTCCTTTGTCCAAACTTCCCTTTTCTTAAAAGACCCCAGTCATGAGATTAGGGCCCACCCTAATCCAGTATGACCTTATCTTAACTAATTACATTTGCAAAAACATTATTTCCAAATGAGTCACACTCTGAAGATCCAAGTGAACATGAAGTTTTAGAGGACACTGTTCAAGTCAGCACAGCCTCAAAGGACTTCAGTGGGATGCTACTCTCCATGAGAAGGCATGGCTGGACCTCCATAGCCTAGGGGCTTTCTCTGACCTCTTCTGCAACTAACATGCTGTACCCAGGGGGCGCTGTGCCTCCTTTAAAACACTCCCTCCTAGCCCCCCACTCCTACCCCCACCCCCCGTACATGTAGTCAATCTGATGGTCCCCTCAAGTTTAGAGGGAGGGTCCTGCTTTGCTTCTGGCTATCTCCCAAGGGCAGAGACTATAAGACTCCCACCACCCAGAGTGACCACAAGGAAATGGATATGTCTGTAGCCATAGGAACCCAAGAGAAGGAGACCACTCCTTCCTTCCCATGTGCCTGATTGTTCTACACACTTCCTGAAAGGAGTCCTTGGTCCCTCCCTATAGGGAGATAACTTTGGTCTTCACTATCTCCACAGACAACTCAGTAAACTTCAGGCATTATGTATGTGCGTGTGTGTGTATGTGTTTATAGAGAATAGGGATCATTTTCTTATAGCCTCCTGTGCAGCTGGGCACCATAGACCAAAGACTACTCTTTAAAAAAAAAAAAAAAAGATTTTATTTATTTGACAGAGAGAAACACAACCAGAGAGGGAACACAAGCAGGGGGAGTGAAAGAGGGAGAAGCAGGCTTCCCGCCGAGCAGGGAGCCCAATGTGGGACTCGATCCTGGGTCTCCAGGATCATGACCTGAGCCGAAGGCAGTCGCTTAACCAACTGAGCCACCCAGGCGCCTCCAAAGACTACTCTTGAGGCTAGTTGGGCATGTGTTGGCTGAGCACTGAAAGAGGAGAGAATGGGTGGACTTGGAACATAAGAGGACCTCTTCCTCCCTCTGTAATCCAGTGAAATGCTGTTCTGCTGGCCCCATGTGATGAATTTGAAGCATCTCTTCACAGAGGAATAAAGAGAACTTAAAAAGGCCCCTAATGTAAGATAATGGTTTCTACAAAATGCAGCCTATTGAAGGGACCATAAAAGAAGGCACGGTTAATGGTTATGCTGCTGAGAATCCAAGGAAGAACCCTCAAGCCCAATACATTTAATACTAAGAAAACCTCCCAGGCACCTACCACATGCTGGTCCCCTTGCCTCTCCCAATAATCTAATAAACAGACAAGAATCATTCTCCCCACTTCACAAATGGGAACGTGAATCCTTGGAGATCATAATATAAACTAGCAGAAAGTGGCTCCTTTGAAGGCATCCAAAGAGCCCCTTTAGTTTACAGATGATCAAAAAGATCCAGAAACTCTGACACATTGGGCCAAGGTTACACAGCTGCTAAAATGCCCAGTCATAATTCAAACCCAAGATTGTGTGGTTCAAAGTCCACTACTTTTTCCATGACATGGTCTGATAATGTGGTTAGTGGCTTACTCTGGTTCCCATGCTTCGTCAATATTGGAGAGGACTTCAACCAGGGTCCTCCAACATCTGGTCCAGACTTCTTTCCACCACATCCCTTGGGGCCTCAGTGGGAACTTCCACCCAGGCACCAATTCAGTCTTCCCCTCTTGTTTGACCTCACAGATGGTTACTCGAGGACACACTTCAAGGGGAATGGTATGTCCATATAGGATGGGAAGTCCCATGACTAAGCACTCACTGGAAGGCCAAATCCTGGTCTTTTTACTACACGACCAGGCTGTGTTCTCAAACTGGGCCAGGGCATTTGTTATTTTGCATCAACTCTGAACACTGAATAGAAGAGAAAAAGTGGGACACTTAGGAACTGGCTTTCCTTTGTGCCAACAAAGTGCCATTATTTTAACTTCATTTGTGTGGTACAAATGAGAAGGAGATAAATGTCGTGTTCCAGCCAAAGACTATTAGTGAGTATCAACTGCAACATGGAAAGATTGTGCAATCTGGCTGTATTAGAAAATGGGAAGAGCTGTACCCAAGGATCTCAGCTCTTTAATTCCTTCTGCCTGGCATTTCTGAACTAGGAAGTAATATTAAAAAGCATCCAGTGAGTTATACACCTATAGCCAGTTGCCTATAATTTTTTTTAATTACATACAAATTCTAGCTGGGTAACCTTGGATATGTCCCTCAACCTCTCTCACTCTTAATTTTGTCTCTTGTAAAATTGAGATAATTGTTGGCCTTCTTGTTACATTATTTTTATATGAGAATTTAATAAGAAAATAAAAAAAAAGAAAATGAATGGAAAATTGAAACTGTTCCACAAGTGTTATTAATTATGCATTATTCATTATACACAAAATATTTATGTACCTAAGTACTCTGGATGCATTTTATAAGTGTATAATTCAAACTAAGATATATTGTCCTTTTACATCCCTAAAGTAATTAATCCTGTGATGTCTGAGAGAAGAAAGGAAGAAATGTTTAAACCTTTGTTCTTTTGTTTTAATAAATTTTAATTTTTGTTTTGATAAATTTTCACCAAAGTACAGCATGTTGTGCAGAAAGTGTTTGAATTTTTCCAAAAAAACCACACTCATACCATCTAGATCAACAAATTAGAATATTAACAGCCCCTCAGAAGCTGCCATCACACTTCCTCATGCTCATTACTACCTCCTCTTCCCCCAAAAGTAACTATTATTCTGATTTATTATAGAGTAAATTTTACTGTTTGAACTTTGATAATTAGAATCATATAATTTGTACTCTGGGGTCTGGCTTCTTTCAACATCATGTTGGTGAAATTCATTCACACTGTTCGGTGTAGCAGTCATTTACTAATTTTCATTATTGTATAGTTTTCCATTATATGAAAATGCCTTAATTTATTTACCTATTTTACTGTTGATGGATATGTGGGTTGTTCTCAGTTGGGGGTTAATACAAATAATGGTTCACATGTATACATATTTCTGTTGAATATATGACTGGGACAGGAATTCTGGGTCAGAAAGTAGTGAATGCGCAACATTATCAGATATCGGAAAATCATTTTCCAAAGTCATGATTCTCAAAGTCATGGTTCTAATTTATAGTCAAACGAGGAATGTGTGAGAGTCCAGTTCTCTGCATCTTTACCAAAACTTGATTTTCTAAGTCTTTATTTCAGCCATGTTGATGTGTGTGGACTAGCACCTCGTATTTTGAACTGCCCTTTCCTGATAACTGCTGAGGCTGTGTTTATTAGCTATTTGGATATCCTCTTTCTTTCATGATGTGCCTGTTCAAGTCTTTTGTACATTTTTGTATTGTTTATCTATTTTTCAATTTGGTAGTAGTTCTTTATATATTCTGGATCTTGTACTGTAAACATCTTCTTCCTCTCTGTGTCTTGCCTTTTCACCCTCTTAATCCTCTGCCTTTTTAAGAGATGAGATATCCAAAGCCCCAAATGGGGAGGCAATTTTCTCAACAAGTTGGTCATATAATATGGTGGATCCCAAGATATAGCTTTATGTAATAATAAATTATTTCAAGTTAAACAGGAGAATCAGTGGAAATAAAATCAATTTTTTTCATAAAGTGATGACAAAAATGAGAATTGCATCACACAATATAAAGAAAAAGTTAGCCAGCTATTGGGACAATTATCTAAATCATGCAAGTCAAAAGCTATCATTACTTTGGTTCTTCATATTTTAATATTTAAACCTATGTCAGTTTATTTTTTCCAACTTTCTATTTTGCAAAATGTTAAACCTACAGGATGATGAAAGAACAGCGTATTCACATAAACATGTGAGCACATGTACACCTGTCACCTATTAACAGATACACTGAAAACATTTTGCCCCTTTTGCTGTATACATGTATGTGAGCATATACAACAAATGTGTGTGTGTGTATATATATATATATATGTGTGTATATATATGTGTGTGTGTATATATATATATGTGTGTGTGTGTATATATATATATATTTATGTATATATGAGTTTTTTTTGCTGAGCCACATTAAATTAAGTGGAAGACATCATCACATTTTAGTCCCTACTAGTTAGCAATATTTCTACTAAGAATGAGAACTTTCTCTTATATACCAATAATAACATTATCACATAAAAGGTGTTTAATATTGATACTACTATATAACATAAAGTCCATATGAAAATTTCCTCCATTTCCCAAAAATATCTTTGACTTTTTTTTTATTGTTACTTAAATTTTTTTCCCCAGTGTTCCAAGATTCATTCCCCATTCCCCACACCCAGTGCTCCACGCTTTAGGTGTCCACAGTACCCACCACCAGGCTCTCCCATCCCTCCATTCCCCTCCCTCCAAGTCCCTCAGTTTGTTTCTGTGTCCAAAGTCTCTGTTGTTTCGTTTCTCTCCCTAGATTACTCTAGTTCCCATTTACTTTCCTTCTCCCACTGTCCTCCAGGTTACCTCTCATGCACCGCAAGTAAGTGAAACCATGCAATACTTGACTTTTTCTTCTTGGCTTATTTCACTCAGCATAATCTCTTCCAGTCCAGTCCATGTTGCTACAAAAGTTGGATATTCATCCTTTCTGATGGAGGCATAGTATTC